>JAFVLL020032829.1:0-35506 GCA_021397915.2 Tor tambroides
AGATTTTCAGTGCTGAAAATCCATTTAACCTTTGCTGAAACATATGTGTCATCAGGGAGAGCGCAGATCATGGTATATATATATATAGAGAGAGAGAGAGAGAGAGAGAGAGAGAGTATACTGGCATTCTTAGAGTGTTATTGTAATCTAGATTTACCTCAGAGAGTGTACAAGTATACCATACAGTATAGAGTTTGTTTGACTGCAGGATGCTCTTCTGCTACTGAATATTACTATCTTGGTCAATCACTCAAACCTTATGTTAGCAGAGAGTACCTGAGGAGAATGAGAGCCCATTGTTACCTCAAAGTTAAATGCAATTACGCTTTGTGACAAAACAATTGCGCAAATCAATTGAGTTAATAGTAAAAAGCAGGTAATAAAAGAACAAATGGATGCCAATGCAATGAACAAGTTAAAGCACAGACATTAACCTTGCTGAAATGTAGTGGAATGAAGTAGGTAGTGCATAAATGAAAGCCCTTAAACATCACATAGCTGAGGTGGTTCTGTGAAGGGGATTAAGCAGAAATGTCTTCAAGCCAGTGTAGGAGATTGATAGTTGCTGTCTTTCAAGAATTGATTTCTGCTGAAGGGGTCAACACCTGCCATTGATTTTGGGGCATGCTTTTTTTTCACAGCAGATTGTAGAATTAGTGGTGTTTGCTAAGGCAAGCATCACTATTATTAATGCTCATACTTTTAGTGTTTTCCAAAAGAGTAACCCTAAACAAATAAACAACAGATAGAAATGATGTCTCAAATCATGTGACTCACAGGGGAGAGGTGTTCTATTACTTTTCTATTTTCATATCTAGGGACCAGAATTTCATAGAGACTTCCCGTTTCTTCGGAAAACGTAAAAATCTAGATCAGTTGCATTAGATAACTGTGAATTGTCACATCTGAGAGCCTTTATGATTAGTTTTAATATAAAGGTCAAATTTTACAAATCATCACTTCACCAGTCTTACAGAAGCAAAATTCTCCTTGCTGAAAGCGACTGAAGACTGAAGTCACACTAAAGTCGGTAAAATTGTTTCAAAGGATTATGATAAATAAAGCTGTCAGTCGCTGATTAAAATGACAAAGACATTTTCTGCACTTCATCATGACCTTGACAACCCTTAATTAAATGCCTATTTGCCCATAGCCAAGACTTAGAAATAAGTTTAAGCAGGGTTCAGAGATAGAAAACTTCCCCAGTTTTTGTATAGCACAAACTCGCTATATTCCTTGCAACCAGTCTGCTTAAGAAACAGATGCTCTTTGTCTCTCTAAACAAAAATATCTCCATCTAAGACTCTATTATAATCAATTTAAGGACACAGATACCTATAATTATCTTCTATTACGGCCATCAGGACAAATAGAAAGAAATGTCTTTTTTTAAATTGAAACATCTCCAAAACAGTTTGGGAACAGCCGTATTCTGTAAAATCGACAGCCAAGCTAATCTCAGGCTTGTGAAATGTGATTATTGCTTCCCCTTTCTACTGATTAAAGCCTGCGATGTGTGAAAAAGTGTGTTGAAGTTGAAGAGTAGCGTAAACAGATGCACTTCCAACTGGAGAGCTGTAAAATAGTGCAACACTTTGAGATAACAAGAGCTCTGTGAACTACTGGCTAGGAGAGGAATTAAGGGCTAATTAACTTCTATTGCTGTTGATGTTTTTCTTATATTTCTGATGAAATAAGAACTCAGCTCTTTGACCAAATGCTCAATTCGAAGGCTCGGTGCAAATCCATTAATTTGGGTTTTGGTTGATGTGGGGGTGAGGGTTATCAATTTAAATAGCTCAGATAGTGAATTCAAGTGTATTCTGTTTATTAATTTTTAGAAACCTTGCACTTGTCCACTTTTAATAGTTTAACAAGTGTTAATCATTCAACATTCACCATCACCAGCATTACAAAGTGAGCTTTAGACATCAACAAGTAAATATTTAATGACTGAAATGGTAATTCCGTCATATAAATAGAACAGTGAGCTTCTAAATTAATTTACATGTTCATTTTGTTATAAATCTTTGCCGCCTTGAAAAACTGACCAGATTGGTAGACAATAAACTTCCAGTTTTCAGACACTGCCATTGTCTGGCCAAAATTGCTTCCACTCATCACCTCAACCAGCATGGTTGGCGGCAGCAGAGTCTTGTGTGTTAGCTTCTCAGACTGTGACACTAGTTAGGACCCGGAGAAAATTGCTCTGAGCCAAGCTCAAAGAGGTCTGTGCTTGAAAACCTAAACTTCACAAGTACGCCGATGCTGGAGTAGCTTCTAGACATCTCTGAGTGTTCTCAAGTGGTCAACCAAAGCCTGGATGTGAACTCCATAGAAATGTTCGACTTGACCTAATGACTGCAGCTTACACTCACAGGCACATTGCTTTCAGTCTGTCAGAGTTTGAGTGAATCTGAAAAGAAGAATGTAGGAAGCTGTCCACTTTCAGGCATGCAGATATACAGTTAGCAATTCTATGAAATATTGAATATAGGACTCGAATGCAATGCAAAGGAGGGCAGTTTGCATTTTATAATGCAAATAAAGCTTATTATACAAAACATTTGACCTCTCTTTCATTAAAAGAATAGTTCACCCAAAAATGAAAATTTGCTGAAGATGTACTCACCTTCAAGCCATCTAAGATGTAGATGAATTTGTTTCTTCATCAGAACAGATTTGGAGACATTTAGCAATACATCACTTGCTCACCAGTGGATCATCTGCAGTGAAGGTTATTAATTTTAATAGCTCAGACACTGATTTCAAGAGTATTAGAACATCCATATTGAATTGGTGCTGTGAAAATACGCATTCAAGAAGTTGATAAAAACATCACAATAATCCACAAGTAATCAACACGACAGTTCCCAATTAACATCTTTTGAATTGAAAAGCTGCATGTTTCTAGGAAACCAATCTATCATTAAGACTTTAACTTTATACCATCACTTCCGACAAAAATACATAAAAGTCCATAATCCATAACATTTCCTCCAGTGAAAAAGTCCACCCACTGTTGTCCTCCGGCATCAAAATCCATATTTGTTTAAAACTGTTTTGAACTGTTTTCACTTGTAAAGAGCAAATCTGTACATTTTCCTTTCCTGATTTTTCAATGCAAAAAGCAACCTTACAGATAGAGAACGGAAACAATGGTTTGAAGTTAAAATTGTCTTAATAATGGATTTATCACAAACACACAGCTTGTGGATTACTTACATTACGTTTGTATGTATGTACAGTATGCATGCATTTATTTATGGTAATCTACTATATGCTGTCTGACTAAAAAACAACAACAACAAAAAAAAAAACAATAAAATAGTTAATTACTCTCAGTTCAGATTGGATGAGGTACTGTAGGTGTAATTTTTTTTTATGTTTTTTTTTTGTTGCAGGGTTAATTTGTTATTATGTTAATATCAAAGTGCTTTTCAAGGTTTCATGCAACTACTTGCATTCATTGTACAAATGCTATTCACTTTTTGCCTGCATTTGTAAAAGCCTGTCACACTAGAGTGCCTGATTCTGTCCAGGTAAACAGTGGAAAACCCTTGGTTGAAGTGTCTTGTTAGCATGCAAAGTGAACATTTTTTTTCCCTACAATGTGAGGCAGGCCATATATTGCATGCAGTACTCGATAATAAGCCCTTGCATAACCTTACAAAGACAACCAGAAATCGTCATTACAAGGGCTGTGATTCATTTTTAGTGACACTGCTCCAATACAAGCCAGTCCTCATTTTGTTTGCACTCCAGTGTTTTGCAAAATCCTGAACCTGAGTTTTACACATTGTATCTCTGGTAAAATGAAAAAATCTTGCAGTTTTAGTATGAAATGGTCCTACATTATTCAAAGGAAAATCTCCTCTCAAAGAAACGCTTAAACTTTTGAATTGTGAATGCTTATTTCATTTAAAATGTTTCAAGCCTTCCAGAAGTACAAGAATTACATCAGAAAAGAATAACTTAAAAACCAGAAAACTAAATATCCTTAAGCAAACTGTATATTTCACACAAACAACAAACACATTCAGAATTAACTGCTCTTAAGTGTCACAAACCCATTTATTAAGTGTCTTTAACTACTATGTAAAAACATGAATCATTAACAAAATATGTCCTTAACCATTTCTCACCTCAATAACAGCACAAGTGTTTTGCAAATTGCCATGCAACATGAACACAGTAAGTACACTGTACCAAACAATAATTTCTTGGACATATTAAGTACATAGTAAAGAAATACACCTTATTTAAAGTGATACCAAAGACACATCAAAAAGCAAAATGCTTTTATCTCTTTTATTTTTCTGCTAAGTAGTCTCTTCATGTCCATGTTGGTGATTCTTGGACTCAGTATAACTGCAGTTGGATCAGACTTCATACTGACAGTCAAAAGTCTGTTTATTTCAGGCTAACTGGAAGAAAACAGAGGAAAAAGTAATAATAATTTTCAGCTGAAACACTTCCTGCAGAAGATCCCAGTGTTGTTGTTTCCTCACTCAGACACACACATCTGAGTCTCAATCACTCTAAATGTACTCATAAATTGACAGGTTCCCTCCTCACAGGATGTGTTTCTTTGTTGTACACAGTGTTTACTATATAAGCAATTAACCCGATTATTCTACCTTGATATTTTAACTACAGTACATCCAGGTGACTGTCAACTTGCTGACACACACACAAACAGTGGCAGTCTGCATTGATGCTGAGAGCCCACACTAGCATTAGCGGTAATGAAACTGGCAGAGGGCTTAAAAAACAACAACTATCTTTGCTTCAGCTGTGAGGTACTACAGATGCACAGTAATTAACTTCACGGTGAGGACAGTGGAAATGGAGGGCTTTGAAGCTTCCAACAACACACCTACCCACCCGGCCTTATAAACACACATTTTCATCTGCTGACAGTGTTATCTGGAAGACAAAAACGTGCTAAACAACCCGCTGGGCCTTGATAGTTATGTTGTTCTTGTTTTATGTGTGCAGCACATCGAGTAAAACTGGTCATACTCAGTAAAATTCATTTCCATATATACATTCAACAAGCAGGGTCTGAATTTTCAAGATGTGCAACAGGACACCACTTAAATTTGGACTGCCACCTTGACAAAAAAAGCACCATAAAAGAATACCATACAGGTGAATCATTCTAGGTTTGACATCATCAAATCTGAAATGATGCATCGTGTGGTAACAAATTTGAATAATACATACAAATGAGACATGAGAGCTACTGCAGATGGGAAAAAATGTTCAGTGTAAAATGACTTTCATTCTGTTCGTCACACGAAGCTATACTAAAACAAAAGTACCTTTAGTGGTATAAAAGCTTGTCATTGAGGCAGTAGACTTTAGTGGTATAAAAGCTTGTCATTGAGGCAGTACACTTTAGTTATTTTCACCCAAGAAGTTCATAGCAGTACCTTAAAGTCCGTGTAAAGTCAATTCTGATAATTGTTTCTAAACACACTATAAATGTTAGAAATGCATTGCTGAAACATGCTACAAAGACTGTGAACTATGTAGGACTTAATTGTGAAGTTAGACTGTTAAACAGTTTTTCACCGTTTTCGTGTTCAGGATTTTCTGGGCGGGGTTAAAATGGTGACTCGATGACGAAACGGAGTCACTGAGCACGGCCCCCTTCCCCTAACACTATTTAAGAGGTGTGTTTGACTTGAAGCAGCACTGACCGACAGGTGACTGTGTGTCAGAGTACAGTGAGAGCTATAAAGAGCAGACGACTCCTTACGCTTTCAAATCGCTCTCGCAGTACTTTGTCATCATACACCGATTGTTCTGCACAGCGCAATTAATCAAACACAATAACTAGAGCGCATTAGCATCAGTGGTTCGCTGCTTGATCGCGAGTTACAGTCAAACATGAGCTATTACAGTCTACAGTTTGCTTGCTAGCTATGCCCTCGTCACGTAAATGCATATTACCTGGTTGCATGATTTACAAAACCGCTCGGTTTCCGTATTTGAATTAAACTGCTAAAGGGTGCATCCATTCAGACGGCAGCTTTCCGCGAGTGGGCGTGGTTTCAGCGCCACCAGCTGACACGCCCTCAGTGTTTGCGAGCAGGGAATACTGCTTATTTTTTCAAGATATTGATACCTTATTTTATTAACTTGCCGGGGTTTTTTATCATTCAAATTTGGCTGAGTGGTTAATAAAACATTTTTCTGTGGTTTGACAAACCCAGAACACACATTTAATATTGACTTTACACGGACTTTAAGAGCATATATGGGGCAGTTGTGGCCTAATGGATAGAGACTCAGACCTTTAATCCGAAGGTCGTGGGTTTGAGTCTCAGGTCCGGCAGGAATTGTCGGTGGGGGAAGTGAATATCCAGCGCTCTCTCCACCCTCAATACCATGACTGAGGTGAGACCCTTGGGCAAGGCACCAAAACCCCCAACTGCTCCCCGGGCGCCGCATTGGCTGCCCACTGCTGTGTGTGTGTGTGTGTGTGTGTGTGTGTGTGCGCACTTGGATGAGTTAAATGCAGAGCACAAATCCCGAGTATGGGTTCACGGTGTGTGTGTGTGTGTTTTGTTCACTACACACTGCTGTGTGTGTGCGCACTTGGATGAGTTAAATGCAGAGCACAAATCCCGAGTATGGGTTCACGGTGTGTGTGTGTGCGCGTGTTGTTCACTACACACTGCTCTGTGTGTGCACTTGGATGAGTTAAATGCAGAGCACAAATTCCGAGTATGGGTCACAATACTTGGCCTCACGTCCTTTCCTTTCCTATATTACTATTCTAGCAATAAGCAGCTTTTAGAGGTAGATAAGTTAAAATGATGCCCCTTTAACCTCCTGTCAAAAACTGGAGACAACTTTAGTGTTGGGGGTCAAATTGACCTAGGTTGTGTTTCCCAAAAGCATTGTACAGTAAGCTTAAGTACATCATAGACCAACTGAAACCAATGGAACTATGATCAACTTAGCCATACGATGCTTTTGAGAAATACAGCCCTATGTGGTTTGCCAAGAATCAGCATGTGAAACAGTAAGCATTCATTAAACCCCCCCCCCCAAAAAAACCCTCTATTGTAGTTTGTCAGAGAATAGTCAGAGAAAAATATAAAATCTGTAAAAAAAAAACATATATTTAATCAGTAACACTTTAATGCACAGATAATGAGTTAATGTATAACTCACGATTAACTAAACCATTTATTAATGATTACTGCATCAGCAACTAATGAACATTCTATATGATTCTTAGATTAAGTAATCAATAACTTGTTATTAGTTACATGTGTCATAATTCCCTAATGACATATTATATTAACTAATGAAGTAAATTCATATGTTAATTACCACATTGGGTCGAAGCCATGCCTTTCAACTTCCAGTTGTCTACTTTAATTAATCATTAGCTAATGATTTGCATAAAGTCATAACATAAGGTATCTTTATGTTATGACTTTATTTGTTGAGGCACAGAACTATTAACTAATTGTTAAGTAATATGTTATTGTGGTTATAGATTTTGAATTAGTTAGTTTGTCATGTGCCTCAACAAGTAACGTCATAACATAATGATACCCATGCAAATCATTAGCTAATGATCAATTAAAGCAGACAACTGGAAGCTGAAATGCATGCTTCAACCCATTGTGAATTTACACTATTAGTTGATATGATATGTTATTAGGGAATTAGTTTAGTTTTCTTTGATTCAGAAGAGGAGTCTTAAGTTTTGTTTTGCACTTTTTAAAGTGTTGATTTTTAGCAAATTACATCGAAACCAATCAAAATTTTAGTAGTTTTTCAAGCAGTTTGAAAATCTAGTGTAGCTCTAACTGACGCCACAGGAAGGTTAAGGATACTCCCACAGTGACAAGCTATTGTTCATCAAATAGTCTATTTATTTATTTATTTATTTATTAGAGAGTGTATCAAATGGCTTTGGAAGACTTGGAATGTAGTGCACAAATAGTATGAAACACGTATGATTCATGGCTCTGTTGCCATCACTTTCATTTTATAGAAAAGAGCCGTGAACATTCTGCTAAACGTCTCATTTTGTGTTCCATGGAAAAGTAATTAAAGTAATACAGATGAGTAAATAATCACAGAATTTTCATTTATGTCTAAGCTATTTCTTTGAGCAATAATCTGACACATAGGGAAAATCAATTCAACTGGACTTTGAATAAAATTACATTTATTGGAGATCTGAGGAGCAATACTGACCTAGTAGAATATACAGGCTGAGATTTGTAGTTCCTTGTCAGCCTGCAGACAATCTTTCCGCTTAGTAACCATCCTCTCCAAAAGGTCACTCATGAATGACCCTCATAATATTAGACGCTATTGTGTCACTCCACACCTGTGACCAACATCTTGTGTGTGATAGAGCACAGAAACATACTTCTCCAAGACAAGTGGTGGCATTAACGCATTTCATCTCTGCTCGTGTATCTTCCTTGCTCATGTCAATTATGCAGACATAGCATCCTCATGCACGATCCCTCCCTGTGATGCTATTTCTATCTCCTTCATTGATGTTGTTTCTACTGCCTAGATGGTTGGCAGAACTCTCAGTGGTCTGGGCTGAATTTATTGCAATGGTCAAAGAAGAAATCAGCTTTGCTCAAAGAGTAGAGTCCTCTTTGTTAGTGCCTCCGTTGCAGCATGCTGGCTCTCTGGGGGACAAAATCTCGAACGTCTCTGAAAGTGTTTTTTTTTTGGAATATAGCACAAAGCAGCTCCTAATGCTGAAGCACTGACATTTTTATGCAATCCAGATAGGATTAGGATATATGTTCTGACTGGCCGTAATTACTCACACAGTAATTCTGAGGTAAACATCCTTGGCAGCTAAATTCATGAGATTAATAGATATAGGCACCCCAGAGCATCTAATGGTTGTGTGAAAAAAAAAAAAAATAGCTTTGAAGAAATTGGTGAATTTGCACATATGAATCAGGCCTTTAAAGTTAGCAGATCATATGAGGGAAATTAATTGCAGGATGACTTAATAAGACGATTAGTTCTACAAGAAAAAAAGAGAAGGGAGTGAAAGTAAAAGTCAGATGATATAAGATTATTTACAAACACCATTTAATCTCATTGCATCTCTAACCATGCACACACATACTTTAGCAAAAGATTTTTTAAGGTTTTCAAGATACTGAAAAAAGGGGATTTAAATGTCAGGGCATGTCAAAATTCTTCAGGGCCTCAAAACCCCCTCAGACCCCAGAGGGTTAAACAACTATGACTGTGTAAAATAAGTCATACTTTTTTTTCAGAGTAACAATAAATGATGTGCACTGTACATCTTGTCTTGCTTTGTCATAACACTTTCTTAGGTTCAGATTTTGTATTTTTTAATGAGAACTGGATTTGACGGTTAAGATAGCTGTTGAGGATGGAGGCGAAAATTGTCTGAGGATTCAATTAGGGTCTTTTCCTCACTCAGCAATCAAATTATAGCGCACAAATAAAATAGATGTATATTCAGAAAACTACTTTATGTATGATGGCAAAAATAAAAATATATAATGGTTAGACGATTACAGAAATTCCGGTTATTTTAAGATTTTAAAACACTATTTTGTTTAAAATACTTAATACTTACAAATATATTAAATATGGCACCAAAAGTCAGTACTCACACTGAAATACAGTTTCCAATTAAGTTAAACTTGCGGCAACTGCTTTAAATAAATATAATGGCATTGAAAATAAATGCAGTGGAAATGTAGATTCAATAAGGGGTCATGTTTCTAAAGCTGTTAATATGTTAAAGATTTATATTTTCAATGCTATTAATACATCAGTAGGGTAAGTTTCATTTCTATATGCAAACCTAAGTCATGTGGAACTATGCTTTACATTCAATACATACAAATAGCCATGAGATGACATTGGTTATGTACAAACTTCTGTTACTCATTATGAAATGTAAATAATTTTATTCAGTGACGTACTAGGGATATTTTGTGTTTCCGTCTCAACCAAGTTGGTCTAAGGCATCTGTTGACATATGCAAAGTTAAGGACTTTTGTTATATTTTCTTAAATGATAGTTTATTATTTGTAGTTGATGCCATATTTTCACAGGATCACTTACTTGAATGTGTTATGAAAGATTTGTGATGCTGGTCAAGATCCAGAAAGGATGAAAAAAGTTCCAGTAGCCCATATGCATCTCTAAAGGAACCAAAACCCAAAACAGCTTTATGTGAGGACCGGGTCCAAATTTAAGTAATTATTATTAAGTAATTGTTTCCCTTTGTTCTGCCTTATTAAAAAGGAAAAAGGAGGAAAAACTGTGCCTTCATTGGCATTTGTGTGTATTGTGCTCACATCAAATTTGAATATCCAGAAAGTAAAAATGTAAGGTTCTGTGTGCCACTGTGGATGTGATATACCGTATAGGAGACGTAGGGAAATTATGCTGCCAGTTGCAGCGCAAATCCACTTCTGCTCTGAGGTGGATTTTTCAGTACAAATAACAACAACACTGAAGGACTTTTTTGAAAGTTTAAAAAAAAAAAAAAAAAATCTTGTGGTGGGCTGCAAGGAAATACATGTTCCCTATCAGTCAGTCACGTTCGACGTAACGTCAGTGTGACTGACTAATGGGATCTCGCCCGAGAGCCCAGTCACCTTCGAGTGTTCACAAAACAAGCCAATGACAGTTGGCGTGCGTGTTTCGCCACATGCACCCCGCCCCGCAGCGCGGGTATAAAAGGAGAGCACGTGCAAATGCACATCAGCTTTTCGCTTCGGAGCCGAGCCTTTTCAGCGAATCTCCGAGACTGTTTCCGAGACAGCAAGTCTCGGCGTTGGTGTTACGGCATGTCAGCGGGGATTGCCGATCCAGTGCTGCTGCTTCTTTCATGGCGTGCTGCAGCCTATCAAACTGCGGTCGCGCCGCGACCTCCCCTGAGTGCTTCAGCACTTTCTCTAAAAGAGTGTTTTTTCTGAAAGAGCAATATCTAAAAGAGCTCCACGAGCGACGGGCGTCTTTTTAAAGATGGCTTCCCGCTCGTGTGTTTCTGGATGTGGTCGTTTCCTGGCTTCATCTGACGGTCACGATCGCTGTCTCTCGTGCTTGGGCTATCAGCACGCTGAGGCAGCGCTCGTGGATGAGTCATGTTCTCATTGCGGGAACATGACCATCGCGACGCTGCGCTCCAGATACCTCCTCGTCAAACGGGGGGGTATCCCCCTTGCCATGCCCCGTTCTAGCTCCTCCGGTTCTCGGAGGGCTACTTCGGCTCATGGTCAGGGTGACTTGAGGATCACAGTGAGAGCTTCCCCGTCGAGTGCGTCTCCGCGGGCCTCTCACTCCTCTAGCACATCGCACCATCTGGTGTTCCCGGACGAGCTCGCGGGGTCCTCGGACAGGGCGGGGCCCAGCATCTCGTTCGGAGCACCAGCGGATGACAGGATGTCGATCGCTGCATCGGAGGGCGAGCTAGGTTCTGGAGATGACGATTCGGCTGCGCTGCCTCCGTCAGGAAGAGTGGCGTTGCCCGAGTCAGATCCAGAACTGACTGCTATGCTTTCCCGGGCCGCTGAGAGCGTCGGGCTGCACTGGAGGCCTCCTCCTTCTCCCGAACGCTCGAGGCTGGACGATTGGTTCCTGGGGGCGCAGGCCGATCGCCGGCAACCGCCTCCGGTTCCTTTCTTCCCGGAAGTGCATCAGGAGGTGACTAGGTCTTGGAGGGCACCTTTTTCTGCCCGAAACAGGCCTAGTTCCTCCTCCGTCCTCACCACCCTCGATGGCGGAGCGGCCCAAGGGTATGTGGAGATCCCCCCAGTCGAGCGCGCTATTGCCATGCAGCTCTGCCCGCAAGGCGCCGCCGCCTGGAGGGGTAATCCACGCCTTCCGTCCAGGGCCTGTAAGTTCTCGTCCGCTCTAACGGCCAAGGCTTACAGCGCTGCTGGACAGGCCGCTTCCGCCCTGCACGCCATGGCCCTCCTGCAAGTCCACCAGGCCAAGGCGTTAAAGCAGTTACACGAGGGTGGTGCTGACCCAGGTGTGTTGCAGGAACTGCGCACAGCGACGGACCTCGCCCTAAGGGCGACGAAAGTCACAGCGCGGGCCCTGGGTCAGACGATGTCCACGTTAGTGGTCCAGGAGCGCCACCTATGGCTGACCTTGGCGGATATGAGGGAGTCTGACAAGCATCGCTTCTTAGACGCCCCGATCTCCCAGGCCGGCCTATTCGGCGAAGCGGTGGAGGGCTTTGCCCAACAGTTCTCCGCCGCACAGAAGCAGACGGAGGTGTTTCGACACATCCTGCCCCGGCGGTCCGCTGCTGTCTCCACCCCACCGCCGGCTGCAGCCCCTCCGTCTGCTCGTCGCCGAGGGCGCCCTCCTGCGGCCTCCACCTCCGCTCCAGCTCGGCCCCAGCAGCAGCCTTCACAACGGCCGCAGCGTGGAGCTGGCCGCAGGAAAGCGGCGCAGCCCGCCTCCGCCCCTGCCAAGCCCGTGAAGCGCCAGGGCAGGTGACCCGGATTTCTTGGATCCTGCTCTTCAGGAGATGGTGACCGCACCACTCCTTCCCCCGGAGGAGGGCCGGGTGGAGAATCTTTTGTTTCCTTTTTGTTCTGTTCCGCCACTGGCTCCCCAGCCAGTGGTACCCAAAATCTCAAAAAAAGAGCAGTTTCCTTTTTCTCCGGGTCCCAAGAGGGCGAGGATGGCAGTGCACGACGCGCAGCCTCGTCACCCCTGTCCCCTTCTCCCTTCGCCAGTGGGCAGCAGGGTCCGGTCCGAGGACGCGATGCCTCTTCCCGCGCCCCCTGCCCAGCCGTGGAGCCAGGTAAGTGTTGCACCGCACACTCAGACCCCACTTCGGGACGCGCTGCCTTCCGAGTCAGGTCCCTGTGCTCCACTTCACTGAATGTTGGTGGCTCCCCTGGTCCCGCTTGTACAGTCTCTGGGGACCTGGCTAGCGCTCCCCAGGCTGTCTCGCTGGCTCCTGAGAACCATCAGACTCGGCTACGCGATTCAGTTCGCCCGGCGTCCTCCCAAGTTCAGGGGCATTCGGTTCACCTCTGTGTTGAACAAGGATGCCCCTGTCTTGCGTGCAGAAGTCGCGGCCCTGCTGTCAAAGGACGCGATAGAGCCGGTCCCTCCAGCCGAGATGAAGTCAGGGTTCTACAGCCCTTACTTCATCGTACCCAAGAAAGGCGGTGGGTTACGACCAATCTTGGACCTGCGCGTTCTGAACCGGGCCCTTCACAAGCTCCCGTTCAGGATGTTGACGCAGAGACGCATCTTTCAATGCATCCGTCCTTTCGATTGGTTCGCAGCGATCGACCTGAAGGACGCGTACTTCCATGTCTCGATCCTCCCTCGACACAGACCGTTTCTCCGCTTTGCGTTCGAAGGGCGAGCATATCAGTACAAGGTCCTCCCCTTCGGGCTATCCCTGTCGCCTCGTGTCTTCACCAAGGTCGTGGAGGCAGCCCTTGTTCCATTAAGGGAAGCAGGCATTCGCGTTCTCAACTACCTCGACGACTGGCTCATACTGGCCCAGTCTCGAGCGCTGTTGTGCGAACACAGGGACACGGTGCTCAGCCACCTCAGCCGGTTGGGGCTTCGGGTCAACTGGGAAAAGAGCAAACTCTCCCCTGTGCAGAGGATCTCTTTTCTCGGCATGGAGTTGGACTCGGTCAACCTCACAGCACGTCTTTCAGTAGAGCGTGCTCAGTCAATGCTGAACTGCCTGGAGTCTTTCCAGCGCAAGAGGGCGGTTCCACTGAAACACTTTCAGAGGCTCCTGGGGCATATGGCATCCGCAGCCGCTGTCACGCCGCTCGGATTGCTTCATATGAGACCGCTTCAGCGTTGGCTTCACGACCGGGTCCCGAGATGGGCATGGCGACGCGGCACGTACCGGGTCTCAGTCACCCCGTCCTGCCGTCAGACCTTCAGCCCGTGGTCGGATCTTGCTTTTCTTCGGGCAGGAGTTCCCCTAGTGCAAGTGTCCAGGCATGTTGTTGTTTCAACAGATGCCTCTGCCATGGGCTGGGGTGCCGTGTGCAACGGGCATGCAGCTGCGGGGCTCTGGACAGGGCCCCGACTGCAGTGGCATATCAATTGCCTCGAGTTGCTAGCAGTATGGCTTGCTCTGCGCCGCTTCAAAACGCTGCTCCACGACAAGCATGTACTGGTCCGTACGGACAACACTGCGACCGTTGCGTACATCAACCACCAAGGCGGTCTACGCTCCCGTCATCTCCTCCTTTGGAGTCAGAAGCATCTGAGGTCGCTTCGCGCCGTTCATGTCCCAGGCGAGCTCAATCGTGCAGCCGACGAGCTCTCACGTCAGCCCGCCCTTCCGGGAGAATGGCGACTCCACCCCGAGGTAGTCCAGCTGATTTGGAGACGCTTCGGGGACGCTCAGGTAGACCTGTTTGCCTCCCCGGACACGTCCCACTGCCAGCTGTTTTACTCCCTGTCCGAGGGGACCCTCGGCACGGACGCGCTGGCACACAGCTGGCCTCGGGGCCTACGCAAATATGCGTTTCCCCCGGTGAGCCTTCTCGCACAGACCCTGTGCAAGGTCAGGGAGGACAAGGAGCACGTCCTCTTGGTGGCGCCGTACTGGCCCAATCGGACTTGGTTCCCAGAACTGATGCTCCTTGCGACAGCCCCTCCTTGGCAAATTCCTCTGAGGAGGGATCTCCTTTCTCAGAGAGGGGGCACCCTCTGGCACCCGCGTCCAGACTTGTGGAATCTCCACGTGTGGTCCCTGGACGGGACGCGGAGGTTCTAGGTGGGCTACCTCCAGCGGTAGTAAACACCATCACTTCAGCTAGAGCTCCGTCTACAAGACATGCTTACAGGCTGAAGTGGAACCTGTTCGTCGATTGGTGTTCTTCCTGCCGGGAAGACCCCCGTAGATGCTCGATCGCAGTCGTGCTCTCTTTCCTGCAAGATGGGTTGGAGCGAAGGCTGTCTCCCTCTACCCTCAAAGTGTGTGTTGCCCACATTGTACCGCACATCACGGTGCAGTAGATAGTAAGTCTGTAGGAAGCACAACTTGGTCGTCAGGTTCCTCAGAGGGGCAAGGAGGTTGATCCTCAACGCCCTCATCTAGTACCCTCTTAGGATCTCCTCGGTCCTGTTGGCCTTGAAGGAGGAGCCCTTTGAGCCTCTGCAGTTAGCAGTAGGCTTAAGTTTCCTTAAATTTGAGGGTGGCGCTCCTCACTGCATTGGCCTGGTCAGAGGGTAGGGGACCTGCAGGCATTTCGGTCGGCCGGTCGTGCCTGGGGTCGACGGCTGACTCTCACGTTGTCCTGAGACCCCGGCCTGGATATGTGCCCAAAGTTCCCACAACACCCTTCAGAGATCAGGTGGTGAACTTGCAAGCGCTGCCCCGGGAGGAGGCAGACCCAGCCATTGCTCTGCTTTGTCCTGTATCCGCTTTGCGCATTTGTCAACAGACCATGCACATGGGAGCCAGGACCCTCAGACAGCTCTTCGTCTGCTTCGGAGGTCAGCAGAAGGGAAAGGCTGTCCTCAAGGCAGGGGCACTGCAGATGGTGGAGGCTATAGTCTTGGCCTATCAGGCCCCGAGCTTACCGTGCCCCTCGGTGAGCACCTCTCAAGGCGTTGCTTCCTCTTGGGCATTGGCACGGGCGCCTCGATAGCAGACATTTGTAGAGCTGCTGGGCGACACCTAACACGTTTGCGAGATTTTTGTAATCTCCATGATGGGGCCGTGTCCTCCGTGTGCCTCGGATGGCCAGTAACACTGGAACTTTTCTCTGTGTCAATCACACTTGCTGCGCCATTCCCCTCTTCGGACGGATACGTGCGCTTTACTGCTTCTCAGTTCAGTTCCCTTGGTGAACCTGTGAAGTTCCTCCACCCTCTGGCAGTCGGGCGTGGCGGGCGCCAGACACCAGGTCCGGCACTGCGTGTTTGCCCAAGGTCAGCCCTTGTGCTGGGCTAGGTGCCCGTGTGTAGTGATTCCCCTTCGGGTGATCCCACATGTGTATTCTTCCACGGTACGGCTCCCCTCACGGTGAGCCCGTGTCTTTCCCTGGCAGAGACCTTCTGCCGTCTCTGCTGTGTATTGATCTCACCCCAGGCTGGCTGAGTCTACCTCAGAGACTTCCATATGTAGTACTGCCCTTGGCCAGTCCATATGTGTAATCTCCACATGGTACCTCCTTTACGCAGGATGTGGCTTCCGTAGCGTTCCCCTACTTGGAGTACGCTTTCCCAGTGTTATCCATACCCACTGTACGGAACAGCAGTGGCTGTCATCTCTGCCTAAGCCCTGTCCTATCTTCCGTCCCAACTGGTGTGGGGGGACTTGCCGACATTCCACAGGGCACTAGAGGGGGTCAGCAATAGTGGCGTTTTCATAGGGATCCCATTTACGTCAGTAACTTGACATTACGTCGAACGTGACTGACTGAAAGGGAACGTCTCAGTTACGTATGTAACCCTCGTTCCCTGAAGGAGGGAACGGAGACGTAACGTCCCATCGCCACAGTTGCTGTACCACCGCTGTACAGCCGGGGCACACAGTCTCAGCTCCTCAGTGAAAAACTGATTTGCGTTTGCATGCACGCTCTCCTTTCATACCCGCGCTGCGAGACGGGGTGCGGCGTGGCCTTACGCACGCCAACTGTCATTGGCGGCGCTTTCAGGCGGGTTCCCGACTCGGGCGAGATCCCATTAGTCAGTCACACTGACGTTACGTCTCCGTTCCCTCCTTCAGGGAACGAGGGTTACATACGTAACCGAGACGTTACTTGAAAAAAGTGACTTGGATATTATGGTGTAAATATAACAGTTTTTGCTATTTATTGATTGCATGTATGACTTGTAGCACATTACCCTTCTTGCATATTTCTATCAAACTTCAAAGAGTCCTTTTCTTGCCACTTAGAACATGGTTCACTGACAATGTCAATATCACATTTTATGACACTTTTGTTGTTATAAACTAAATCTACAGTATGTACTGTGCAGTATTCAGTCCTTTTGCACGACCCTGAACCTCTGAGTCTTACACGTTGCATAAAATGAAAATCCATTTTAGCATGAGATGGTGCTACAGTATCTAAAGGAAAATATTCTCTCTAAAAGAAAGGTTTAAACTTGTGAATTGTGAATACTTATTTCATTTAAAAATGTTTCAAACTTTCCAAACATACAAGACTTACATCAGAAAATAGCACTAAGTACCAACTAAACCAGATATCCTCAAGCAAGCTGTATATTTCAAAAAAACATGTCCAATTTCAGAATTTACTGCTCTTAAAAGTGTATAAAGGAATGTATAGTGAAATGCATTATGATGTATGCATTATGAATGGCTGAGTGCAATTTTACTGTTAATGTGTGGCCACAGGTTTGGCTAACACACTTTATATTTATCAGAAAATACATTTAATAAATATAAAAGCAATGCATGTTACTTATTTGAAAAACATCGATATTAAGGTGTAAATATAATGAGGAACATTTTTAATTACATAGTAATACTTAATTTATTGGTTGCATGACTTATAGCATATTACCCTCAACACTGTTTGTTTCTACCTATTGTATATTACCATCAAACTCCAAAAATCTTTCTCCATCCACTAGGACACAAGATAAACATTGTTTAATCAGAATGAAGTCTCACCATAAAAGACACTTTTGTGTTACACACTAAATCTACAGTATATGCTGAGCTGTATTCAGTATTGGATGTGTTATCAGGGTGATTGGACAACCTCTTGTGAATGGACAACCACTGGGCCAACAGTCCGCAGGGGTCAGAAAAGGGGTATAAAGACCAGCTTATAATTCATTAACCCTATAAAGCCATACTGTATCATATCTGATATGCAAGATTCCAAGGCTTCAATACGATCAAAATTTTGCTGAAAAACATGTTCTGTTGTCTGATTGATAGTTTATACATTTTAGTAAGTAAAAGGCCTTTTAGTAGGGGGAGAGCAGGGTGATTTGAGTGATTTGGCTGTGGGGAAGATGAGCCACCCCTTGTTTCTAGGCAACCTTAAACAAAATTGGTGATATGACCACAAATATTTGAAGAGTTATCCTTTACTAGCCCTGTGATGGAGAGAGGCCCATGGAATAATTGGTAACTACATTTAAGTTAAAACACTGTTTTTTTTATTTATTTAGCTGTTCAAAGTGATTTTTGCATGTTCAAGGATTCATGATTCTTGTGACTGAATTTAGAGAAAAATCTGAAAAATATCACACGTGTGTTTGTGCTTCAGGAAGCTATAATATGAGGCTATACTGTTAGCATGATGTTACCTCTAAACTGCTGGATGATACAAGTCTGTTAAAATGGTAGGAGTTGGGTAATCTGAGCCAAAAGTCCTGAGGTAAGTTGAACCAGTGGCTCACCCCTTCTTATGATTATTATGAAGAATTATTTTACTTGAATTCTACGCAATATTTCCTTAATTTTAAACCAAGCATTTGATTTTGCTCATTGTTTTGAACTTTATTTTGTTCTGAAAATTCTAAACTGGCCTTGTTTAGGAAAAAGTGTTTTTTTTTTCCTTTTATGAAATTGTATTTCCCTGTAACATAAGTGGGATGTTGAGTCCTCTTAGCCAAGTTTTGTAAGGCCAACTGCTGTCTGATTCTTTTTTAAATTCTTTAATTTGAACTTTATTTTGTTCTGAAATTTTTAAATAATGTAAAAAAATGCCTTCAAAGTTGTGAACTATATCTTTAAATAAAACATATGGTTTTCTTGAACCACTTCTGGGACTTTGCTGGTCACTCAACCAAAAAAAAAAAAAAAAAAAAAAAAAAAAAAAAAAAAAAAAAAAAAAAAAATCAAGTACTCAAATTGAATATTATAAGTAATATTTCAAGACAGTCATTTACTGGACTGAAGAAGCTTAGGTTTACTTGATTATCCATATATATATATATATATATATATATACACACACACACACACACACACACACACACACACATTTTTTAACATGGTTTTTATTTATATATATATATATATATATATATATATATATATAATAAAAACCATGTTAAAATGTGAGTATTGAATATGATACATCAGGCTTTTGACAAACATTCATTTGTCCATCTCTCTATCATCATTGTATTGCATTGCACTGTATGTTAATATGTTATAAAGATCTCACTGACAAGTAATCAGAATTTCATCTTTCTTTTTGGCCATATAAACATCAGCAACTGCACAAAATTGCACATATTTTGCATATCCATTCTGGGTCTCTGAATAAAAGTGTTTTTTTTTCCCTCTCTCCAAGTATGAATTCCATATTCTCCTATATATGAGTCATAAAAACCTATCAAATATTATACTCAAAACACACACACACACACACACACACACACACACACACAAATGCATTTTTAAGGCTATACAGGGTTAAGGAAATGTTGAATTGACTCTTGTGACTGAAAGAGGCAGCAGGCAACCATTCTACCTGATGACAATTCTGCCACAGAGGAATAGAGCAGGTTTGAGAAACAAAAAGCAACTGCTAAAAATACTAAAGAGACCTAGAACCATTCCTGGCCTCACTAACCCAGACTTCACATGTCCAACATGCAATAATATTTTTAGATCAAGGACTGGGCTCTACAGCCATTAGAGAACACACCATTAATGAGGAGGAATGTCTTCATCAAATACGATGAATTGCAAGTAGTAATCTAGTATTCAATTCTGATCATCACCTTACCCTGTCTGACTTCTTACCTCACCCAAACTTACTCCAAACCAACAGAACTCGACCTTGTGAGAAGATGTTAGATTCACTCCACCTCTCAAATCAACTAAATTTTCACAGCTACCACACTTGAACGTATCAGATTCCAGTCTGCATAGCAAACATTTTGCCTGCAGCAAATCGTACCAAGCATCTGATTAATTTAGTTTTCAGTATTCTCAGTAGAGTTAATGCACAGAAAAGTGAGTATTTTTAATGACTTTTCATGCAGCATGAATACATGAGTTTAGTCTGGTTGATTGACATGGGAGAAGCAAGAAGAATACAGAAACCGGAGAGACACAATCAAGTGTTCACAAGTATCAGAATACTTTCAAGGATTTGACTTGAGCTGATGACTTTAAAAAAACATTTCTTCAGAGTTTCAAAATGCTTCTCCTAACCTCAAACAAGCATCAGAGATCTAGTCAACATTTCAAAGAGCTCATCTGATAATAATATCAACAACAGACTTACAGTGTGCTTTGTCAAATGGAGACTGTAGACACCCAGCCACCCAACGTGATCAGTCCCAAGTGGTGTATGACAGAAAACTGGAAGCAAAAATAAGAGCTTACAACTCAGTCAAAAACACAGCTGCCCCAGGCAGTCACTAGGGAAAGTCATGCACCTGTATAAGACACCCACCTGAAAACATAGTTGAGCAAATGTGAGATGCGTCATCAACAAATCTGTCATCTGCACACAGACAAATATAGGCAAGTAATTGAAAAACAGGCAAGTGTTTGTGTACTTTACTGCAGACAAAGTAGATTAAATGTAATATTTCTCAGGTAAACTTTTCATTCAATTGGTTTATGTAGAAAAACAAAAATCAAGATAAACTTGTATGGTTTAAATACCAGTAAAGTGGCGTATATATTTTTATTGTTTTTAAGGCCTGTTCACACCAAGAACAATAACAGTAAAAATAACTATATTGATAATTATACCAAACCTAAGCTTGCTTTTGGGGTTCTCGGTGTTGCTTAAAGAGGTGTTGTTTGGTTCCTTTTCAGTCAGTCACTTCGACGTCATGTCAGTGACCGATGAATTGGGAATCTCGCCAGAGAGACCAATCTACTTTGAGTGTAACTAAATGAGCCAATGCACACTGGCATGCGATACTTGCATCTGACTGCCATGCCCTGCAGTATGAGTATAAATAAGCAGCAGTTGCAGAACATATTCAGCTTTTCACTTTGGAGATAAGTGGACGTTTTCTGTTCTACTCCACCAAATTGCTTCAGAAACTGAACGAGACTCTGCAGGATGCCTCTTTAGGTGCTAGTGGTACTGTGCTACAGCGGTAGTCATTTTTGTTCTTTTGTTTTATGAGTGTGTGCACACTGCAGGCTGCACCAATCCCTGTCAGTGTTGCCGCAGCCATCTCCTCTGTACGCTTCAGCACTACTAAAAGAGTGATCTTCCAAAAAAAAGCATTACACGGGTGTGATGTTGTGTCTTTTAAATATATCATTCCACCCACGTGTCTCGGCGTTAAGCACGCTGAGGTGGCTTTCATGGATGAATCATGTTCCCACTGTCGGAGCTGCGGCCCAGGCTCCAATACTTCAAAAGAGGTGGAGTTCCAGCACCTCTGCCTCAATCTAGTTCTCTACCTGGTAAAAGCCAGGGAAGGACTACTTCAGGTCGTGGTCTGGGTGGTCTGAGGGTGACAGTGAGGACTTCCCCTCCGAGGAACCAACCTCCTGGGGACTCTGACTCCTCTTGTGCTCCACAGTCAGTGGAGATGCCCGGGAAATGTGTTGGACCTTCTCAGAGCGTACTTTTGGGGCTTCCCCTGACAATTAGATGTCAATTGCTGCATCAGAGGGTGAGCCTAATCTCTCTGGGGATGAGTATTCGGCTGCGCTGCCTCCTTCTGGGACGTGGCAATGCCCGGAGATGACGGCTATGCTTGAGAGTTCTCGAGGCTGGATGACTGCAACTGACCTCGCTCTTTGGGCGACGAAGGTCACTGCGCATTCGCTGGGTAGTGTGATGTCCACGATTGTGGTCCAGGAATGCCATCTCTGGCTGGTGTTGAGGGATGCAGACAAGATCCAGTTTTTGAATTCCCCTGTGTCCCAGACCGGTCTTTTTAGCAACACAGTCGAAAGCTTTGCCCAGCAGTTCTTGGCTGCACAGAAGCGGGCAGAGGCAATTAAACACATCCTGCCCCGGAGGACAGCTGCTGCCTCCATCTGACCGCCGGCCGCAGTGCCTCAGTCTGTTCATCACCGAGGGTGGCCCCCTGCATTTGCCCCCACTCCCGCGCAGCAGCAGCCTCCAGCCAAGCAGCACCGTGGAGTCGGTGGTAGGCAGGCCGCCCAGTGGGTGACAGGTGACCTAGAGATGGAGGAAGCAGCTCGTCAGGAGATGGTGATCGCACCACTCCCTCCCCCAGAGGAGGGCCGGGAGGAGAATCTTTTGTTTCATATTCCTTTTGTTCTTTTGTTGAACACTTGGTACCCAAATTTTCAACAGAAGAGCAGTTTCCTCTGTCTCTGGGTCCCAAGGTGGTTCAGAGGGCAGTGAACGGTGTGAATCCGGACCATTCCAGTCGGCAGCAGTGGGCAGTTCAAGGGCGCAATCAGGCCTTCTCATGCACCCACTGCCCAGCTGAGGAACCAGGTAGGTGTTGTACCACACACCCAGACCCTGCTCTAGGCTGCTACGGAGCCTCCCGAGCTAGCTCCATGTGTTTCACCTCGCTGCCCCACTGTAGGTATGTCTATGGCCCCACTGGTTCTGCTTGTACGATTTCTGGGTGTCTGGAAAGCGCTTCCCAGCCTATATCGCTGGCTCCTTCAGACCATCAGACTTGGCTACACGATTCAGTCCACCCCGCATCCCCCTAAGTTCAGGGGCATCCAGTGTACTTTAATGAAGGCTGTCTGCCCGCGTCTTCACGAAAGTCGTAGAGCGAGGTGGACTTGGCTCGGGAGGCTCCGTAGCAGCCTGGAGCAGGGTAGGTGTTGTACCACACACCCAGACCTGGTTCCTCAGCTGGGCAGAGGGTGCGTGAGAAGGCCTGACTGCGTCCTTGAACCGCCCACCACCCAATAACCTTGTTCCCATGAGAGAACACCAATAATTTTCTCCTATTAAATTCAGATAAGACAGAGATATTACTTATTGGACCAAAAAATAGTACACAGAATCTCTTGGATTGTAATTTGCAACTAGACGGATGTACTGTTACTTCCTCTACAGTCAAAAATCTGGGTGTTATATTAGACAGCAACTTTTGAAAATCATATTTCCCATGTTACAAAAACAGCATTCTTCCATCTTAGAAACATTGCCAAGCTACGAAACATGTTACCTGTTTCTGATGCAGAAAAGCTAATTCATGCATTCATGACCTCTAGACTGGACTATTGTAATGCACTGCTAGCTGGTTGTCCTGCCTCTTCAATAAACAAGCTACAGGTAGTCCAAAATGCAGCGGCTAGAGTCCTTACCAGGTCAAGAAAATATGATCATATTACCCCAATTTTACAGTCTCTGCACTGGCTACCTATCAAGTTCCGTATCAGTTACAAAATACTACTACTTACTTATAAGGCCCTTAATGGTTTAGCTCCTGCGTACCTAACTAGTCTTCTACCACGCTACAATCCATCCCGCTCCCTAAGGTCGCAAAACTCTGGACTTTTGGTAGTACCTAGGATAGCAAAGTCCACTAAAGGAGGTAGAGCTTTTTCACATTTGGCTCCCAAACTCTGGAATAGCCTTCCTGATAACGTTCGGGGTTCAGACACACTCTCTCTGTTTAAATCTAGATTAAAGACACATCTCTTTAGCCAAGCATTTTTCTAATGCATCTCATAATCTTGTACTGCAGTTATATCTGATCAAATGCACATTATTCTTTAGCTTAGGTTGAACAAATCATTTTTGCTTGGATGGAACAGCAGCTACGCTAATAATGTCTCTATTTGTTTCTCTGTTTCTGCCACAGGATTAACATCCCATGGTAACTAGGAATTGCACAAGCTTCAGTTTGGATCCAACCCTTAAATGATCTGAAATGACCAAACACCAGAGAAGAGATAATGCCAACCCTCAGATAACATACAGAATTACAAAATTTTGCCATATGTTAAATATATTAAGTTTCTACAATATATAAATATTGTAGAAACTTAATTTCCTGTAAAGCTGCTTTGCAACGATTTGTATCGTGAAAAGCGCTATACAAATAAACTTGAATTGAATTGAATTAGAACACGGTGTTCGCATCCTCATCTATCTCGATGTCTGGCTCATACTGGCACAGTCAGAGATCTGTTGTGTGAACACAGGGACCTGGTGCTCAGTCACCTCAGCCAGTTGAGTCTTCATGTCAACTGGGAAAAGAGCAAACTCTCCCCTGTGCAGAGGATCTCTTTTCTAGAGGGAGCTCAATTCAGTCAAACAGACAGCACGCTTTACAGAGGAGAATGTTCAGTCAGTGTTCAACTGGAAGAGTTTGATCAATGGCAGGACAGCGTCCTACTGAAACTGTTTTAGAGGCTCCTGGGGCATATGGCAGCTGCAGTGGCAGTCATGCAGTCATGCAGTCAGCACTGGCTTGACGGCTGAATACCGAGATGGGCGTGGCAACATGGCACTCACCGGGTGAAAACCTTCAGGGCAGGAGTGCCTCTAGAGAAGGTTTCTAGGCATGCTGTGGTGCACACGGATGCCTCTGCCACTGGCTGGGGGGCCATGTATGATGGGCAGGCAGTGTCAGGGGTTTGGACGGGCCCCCAACTGCATTGGCACATCAACTGCCTCGAGTTGCTAGCAGTATGTCTTGCTTTGAGTTGCCTGAAAGTGCAGTTATGCAGCAAGCACGTATTGGTCTGAACGGACAACACTGCAATGGTTGTCTACATCAACTGAAAATGAGGTAGAGGACACTTCGGCACGAGCAAGGTCTACGAGACATGCTTATTCCTTGAAGTGGAACCTGTTCGTCGATTGACGTTCCTCTCATCGAAAGGACCCCTGAAGGTGCTCGATTAGGGCTTTCCTTCCTGCAGCAGGGGTTGGAGCGAAGGCTGTCTCCCTCCACCCTTAAAGTATATGTTGCTGCAATCTCTGCACACCACGAACCGGTAGGTGGCAAGACAGTTGGGAAGCGCAACCTGGTCATCAGCGTCCTTAGGGGGCGAGAAGGTTAAATCCTCCTTGCCCTCCTTCCATATACTCTTGAGACCTGAGTCTGGTGCTTAGAGCACTTCAGCAGGTCCCAGTCGAGCCTTTGCAATCAGCTGAGTTGAAGTTTCTGTCAATGAAAACTTCGCTCCTGAACTGTATTGCAGTATTGCATCCTCCTGGGCACTGGCACATGGCGCTTTGCTGATAGGTATTTGTAGAGCTGTGGGCTGGGTGACTTCCAAAACATTTGCTAGATTCTATAGTCTTTGTGTTGAGCCAGTATCATCCTGTGTTCTCATCTCAAGCAGGGAGAGGCACCGAGAGGCACAGTCCCGTGACAACACAGAACATGTTCTCGTGCAACAGTTGTGCTAACAACAATAAAAAGACATTTATGCCATTAAAACAGCGACATCTGCTGACGGACATCGTGCTGCTTGCTCGCTAGCTCACCCGGTACAGCGCACTTGTGACACAAAACACTTGGGTGCGAGTCCTGTGAAACATAAGTCATAAAACAACACAAAGACTCACAGAAGTAAGTTAAGATGGCATGACAAATGCGTTCTCATGTTTGCTTTTATTAACACTATAGGTTAGGTTTAGGGTAGCGTTAAGTGTCGGTAGTACAATATTATCAATTACAATAGAACATTAAGCTTTTAGTACCACTCGCTGGACTTTTCATTTCTGAACTTCTGCAAACCACACAACAACTAACGTAATGAAACTGCCCCAATCACATTCATCTCATGGGAAAACTGAATGCACATTTACCGCCACTCACTTGACATTTCATTTTGAAAAGTTCCACGAAATATGCAAGAAGCAACACAATATCATTTTGCATAAATGTAAAAAAGGCAGGTTTTATCAAATGAGCTTTGCCTTACTAGAAACACTTGAATGTTCTGTTAAACCATTCATGCACAGAAGAAATGATGAGTAAATGATGACAAGAATATTCATTGTTGGAAGAACTGTTATTTTGAAAATTAACTGTTTTAGCTAAAGACAGTCAAACTGCAATTGGAGATATGCTCAAAGAGGCTTTTATTTTAAACAGAAATACAAATCAAAATGAATGAATATGTCACAAAACAGTGTGGTGTGCTGGCCTTGTTGTGCTACAGGAAGTGAAGGTCGGGCTGTACAGAAGGCCGGTGGATCCAGAAATGTGGGGTCAGGCTGTCATTGTCATGGTGTTGGCTGGGCTGTGTTGCACCCTCCCTGGACATCAAGGACAGTGTTTGCATGCACAGTGGAGACCAGTCCCATGTAAGAAAGGCGTGCTGCAGCATTTATGGCGCAATTAGCTTCAGATAAACCTTGTGGCATGCTGACAGCAGTACTCTGTAGCCATGGGACACTTGCATACTCGTTTCGGTTGCAAATCTAGATCTGGGATGGCGGTAGAAGGGCTGAATGATGCAACGAGAGCCAGATTTTCTTTCATACTGTATTAAAAAATAGATGTGTATATTGAACAAGTTCTTTTAATAAAACATGTGAGTAAGTTATACATGAGATGTACATGATTTTCTTTTTTGAATTCAATAATTTACATGAAAATTTAGACATGAGACATTTTTTTTATAAATGAATATATTTAGGTTGATTCAGTAATATTAAATTATTATTAGGATCCTTTTTTCTGTGTATCAAGCATATTTAACCAAAAAGCCAAAGGAAATTGTTCAAAATTATGTCTTGTGTTTAAAAAAAAGCAGTGAAAAACATTGTTCTAGCTCCAATAGTATTCCAGCTTAAAAAAAAATTCAGCCTGATTTATTAATTTCTAATACTTTAAGGCTGTTTTCACACTTCATTCTGGGTTTGATTGCTTGGTCCAAAAGTTTAATTCCATCATCTTCCTCTTGCCCTCACAAGTTTATTTTTATATTGTACTTTTGAGCCTGAATCATGGTGTGTTTGTGTCATCAAAATGAGTACCTCTGTGAGTACTTGCAGCCATTATTTACCACTGCTAGGTTACAATCCACTGTGTTATTAAAGTATTTGTCCCTTTAGATTTACCTCTACATCTTTACACCCACAGAATGGCACTTGAGTCTGCTGTGGATGCATTACAAGCAATGCAAAGAATGTGAATTGCTCTACAAAGGCAATTTACTTGGGTCAGCATCAAAAGCTCTAGTGTAAAAAGTACCCAAAGTCTCTAAGGCCCTGTACTGAATGTCCTCAGCCCTTGTGGTCTATATTTGAATCTGCACTTAGGTGATGTAATACCAGATAAACAATTGTGTAGCAGTCTGGGTGCAAAAGGATGCATTGCAGCATCACAGGGGGGCTCATGTGCATCAGTCTGAATCATAGATATACAAGTGGGAATTCCTATGGTCTCTTGGGCTTCAAGAACCAAGTGGGGGAGTGTTCTACAATCATTACTTAAGATTTAAAAGTGTCTCTGTGGATGGAATTACCTTCTGCAAAATGTTCTGAAGAAATTAGCGCACATAAGCAATCATGTACAAACTGACATTCTGGTCAAATAAATAAATAAATACATATATAACTACATACATAAATAAATAAAATGCTATATTCTACCTGAAATCAATTTCTCCTTATACACTCATTTTCTACATAATTAATTGCACAACATGCTCATCTTAAGTATACAGACATTGCTTATGCTTACTGCAATCATTACAGACGTCTGCAGAAACAATAACTTTCTGAAAACTAATACAAATAAGGTTTAAGACTTGACAAGAAGACTTGACTCTGACTTGCAAAACAATGACACAGAGACATGTCTGGCAGTAATACATTGAACTGCAAAATAACACTAATTTAGTGAAGCTTGCAATTTAAGCAAACAGAACTGCTTCTCTCAAACCACAGAATTGATCTGTAAAACAAGATGAGCTCATCATTTTTGTTTTGACTCTAAACAGCATTTGTTTTTAGATAATAATCTGGGTTTTGAAGAACAGACAAAGAAATTAATACTACTTGAAAACCTACACAGAACAGTATTTGAAGACTATATTCGGTAGTTTCGTAAAAGTTTCCAATGAATTTCATTGATATCACTACCAAGCATGTTACATTATATGATGCTGAAGATTTCAGTAGTTCAGTGTGCATCCAAATAATTATGAATGTACTAAAAATATGCTTATTTTTATGATAATAACGATTATTACAAAATTTAGAACCAGAATTATAGAAATATAATGCACACCTGAATTACAAAAAATAACAATGTTACTGCCTCATTACTGAGAATTGTAATGTAGCTTTCATGTAGAGAAACTCTTTGTATTCATATAATGGGCCAAGCCCAGAACTGACAACAATTCTCTTTGTGCTTGTGTGTTGGAGAGAGACAGAGAGACACTGAGAGACATATATATTAAGCATAGTAATTTGGGCAGTGGCAACTATTGTTCATTTCAGCAGGAAACTGCTGTGAATTTTTGTTCATAACTATCTTTTTGGAGTTTTGCAAAAATGTAGGTAGAGGTATGGTTTTTCTAATGAGCCTATGCTGGAAAAATACCCACCAATAATACTGTCTGGAATGCACAAACACAGACAATCAGAATAATGCAAACACTGAAAATCCCAATGCTGTTCTGTATATGAAAATATCAACATTCTTGGAGCACTGCTCAGCTGATTGGATTTGATCATAAATGTGATTTATGCAGATTTGATTATAAATGTTGTGTATTGTTTAATAATGAAGGGTTTTATAAAATATTACTGG
This sequence comes from Tor tambroides, assembly GCA_021397915.2. Classification (NCBI taxonomy): domain Eukaryota; kingdom Metazoa; phylum Chordata; class Actinopteri; order Cypriniformes; family Cyprinidae; genus Tor; species Tor tambroides. The sequence continues at coordinate 28,657 of JAFVLL020032829.1, forward strand.
TCTTTAAAATATGTTTATTCATTTGATTTTACAAACCAGTCAATAAATATGCAACATGATTTATAATTACCCACTCATGGGTTTAAATCTACCACTTCAGACATGTTTTGACTCTCAAGGTCTTTGGTTCATCTTTATTTTATCAAGAAAATTGCATGTATAATTACAAGACTGAAGAAATAACTGGTCTGACTAGCTGAGAGCAAGGTCAAAGTTAACTTCACTCTTCAACAACTGAGATGACAACAACTGAGATGACAACAAATGAATCACCACTTGCATTATATATTCTGCATGTATGATTTAATATCTTCAGCAGATGCAGTTGCAGGCTGATTGGACTGTGCAAATAAAGCTGCTAGAATATCTGCTAGTCGTATCTAATTCATCTCTGGACTGAAACAGAGAGCAAAAATAGACCCATTCAAAGCCTTCATGTCTGGCCACCTTGTGAATACATAAAAAGAAAAAAAAAATCAATCACATTATTTATTAATATATTCATTTCACCCTTTCAAAGTGCCAGGCTCATATAAAGGCACACTTGCACCGTTTCTATTCTGGCATCAGAGTTATGTTTAAATGTTTATTTACTTATTTATTTTAGACTCTTCAAAGACTTGAAGCTTTATATAACCATGCAATCACTTTTTATTAATACTTTTCACGTCTGTATAGTAGAAAAAGAGTCCAGAAGCTATTCTCTCTTAAGACCACATAGTTTGGGTGTGTTGGGGGGGGGGTCTTGAACTCTGGGTAGTGCAGTTTCCTATAACACAATGCATTATTGAGGACATATATTCCCAAGGGTTGTATTGGACCATGCATAGCCTTTAAAAACATATGTGACTTTGTATGTTGTTTTTCCAACCTAGCTGAAATTCTTTGCATATGTAAACTCACTATGTCCGAATGTTTGGCTCCGAGGTGAACAGCAGTCAATTCAAATCTCACTCTAAGGTCTCAGATTTACAAAAGTACAGTTTGGCTTTGAGGCAGGATAAACAAATGCTGAGGTAAATACAACTTTCTTTCTTATTGTACATGTTTGCTTTGTCAATACTTCCCTGCAGAGTAAAATTATAGTCTCATATATATGTATAGAATCTTCTTATTCTTAAAAGCTTGTGAGATAGAAAACCAATCTCACTCCACAGTTTTGTCCTCACAAAAACACAAACCCAAACAAACCAAAGAAGACATAAAAAACAACATCAGTCTTAAATTATGAGCTGTTACAACCCCGCAGGCAACTGATCCACTGCAGTTTGTGAAAAACACAAGGCTTATTCAGATGCTGCAGTCAGCCATTTTAGGTCTTAATCTGATCGTGGCTGTTCTGCATCAAGTCACATCAAGTGCTTGGCTATTGATCCATTCATACAAACCTACAGCGCTTATAACTCATAATTGCCTAGCTGCTCTAAAGAGGGTTTTAATCACACATTCCACAGCTCATGTCTGTTTTCAGCTCACACAAGAGTAATTGCTGGCAGTTGTTTGTCTGTGTGCCCTTTACACCACATACACACACACAACAGATTTTTAAGATTTCTATTTTCTATTTCTATCCCCCCTCCCCGCCCCCGGCCATGTCCATTATTGAATATTTTATATTTCTATACATTCTTATGCAGATCATATGTAGAATTCATTTCAGATTCAGATACAGTGATACAAAATGCAAAAGAGTTTTAATTCATATTCATAAAATATGCATCAGATTGTCAGTCTTAATATCAGGCTATTCAAATCAAAAACACTCGTGATATTATGAGGTGTATATTATGGGTCCATCATGAATCATAGGTTCAGTAGACAGAAAATGCATGAACTAATAAAATGTTTACCATAAATGGAATGTAAGCTTTGCTTTGGATAAACACATATGCCAAATGCACAAATGTAAATGACAGTCAGATGTATTTAACAAATCAAGAGCTCAACCTTTAGTAAACAATAATCAGATGCCTTCCATCAACACCAGTATAGGAGTATGACAAATGTAAATATCACTCTAATTGCTGTGTTATGCAGTACACAGTCTGATCATTGTGAATAGGCTTTTTGTTGAACTTTGAATGTAGTACACATCCATACAGGGGGGGGGGCAGCTTTCAGGTGATGTGACCCTCTAACAAATTATGTAGTCTACTTAATGTACAAAGTAAGTTCATGTTCATATAATAAATTCTAAATAGAATACCAATTGGAGTTTTACTAAAATATGATAAAGTTTGATAAGATAAGTTTTCGCCGCGAAACAAATTTGCTATTTTGGGAAAGAATAATTCTACTCTGGACGCGAGCAGCACGACGCGACAAAAGACAGTAGAACCCAATAATCAGTTATGTCTCATTTAGCAGAAGCTTTTATCCAAAGCGACAAGTAGGAGAGCATTTGTGACCCTGGACCACAAAACCAGTCATAAGGGTCAATTTTTTGAAATTGAGTTTTATATATCATCTGAAAGCTGAATAAATAAGCTTTCCATTGATGTATGGTTTGTCGAGACACAACTATTTGAAAATCTGCAATCTGAGGGTGCAAAAAAATCTAAATATTGAGAAAATCGCCTTTAAAATGGTCCAAATTAAGTTCTTGGCAATGCATATTACTAATCAAAAATTAAGTTTCGATATATTTACAGTAGGAAATTTACAAATTATCTTCATGGAACATGATCTTTATTTAATATCCTAATGATTTTTGGCATAAAAGAAAAATCAATAATTTTGACCCATACAATGTATTTTTGGCAATTGCTACAAATATACCTGTGCTACTTAAGACTGGTTTTGTGGTCCAGGGTCACATTTAACACACTCTGGATCCGGCGAGGTTCTTAACGGGTTCTATTGTCTTTTGTCGCGTCGCATGATCGCATCGCTCGCATCCAGTGTAGACATGACGTTACAGTATGTTAAATCATAACATGGAAATCTGATCGCGTGATACGCGTCATCGCGAAATGACACATACTTACAGTGTGTGTCTGAAATAAGGACGTAATCTTCCTCTGCTTTTTCTGGGGCGCATTTTACCCCAGACCGCCACAGAGCAAAGAAGTGAATGAAAGAAATCGCGAAAGCAATTGAAATTTGAAGCTCGTGGCAGACGCGCCCAAGAGATGATTCGCCTTGTGATTGGCTGAATGTTAGTTCACTCAAATCCAAGTAACAAATCAGAGAACACGGGCGGAAATATTGGCGATGGGTCAAAAAAGTGCGGGGGGACAGAATCACCTGTTTCTAAAAGTGCGGTGGACGTGTCACGCCCCCACCCCCCGTCCCCCCGTCCCCCGCGGTTGCTACGCCACTGCAACCATATATTCAGAATGGATGGGACATCTTCCAAATGTCCTGAAAGCCAAATCCCATTTTCATTTGGCAGAAGTACGAGAGAGTGCACTGAACTCCACATACTTTGCCTTTTTATTGTGGTTATTCTATTAAAATAATGCTCTAAAAACCTCATAAAATCGCAACATAGGCTCACTGGAAAAATGTGTCTCTACTTACATTTTTGCAAAATACTAACTCACAACTCACTGCTGTTTCCTGCTGCAATTAACACTAGAGGCAGTAAAACACCAACAAGTTTTATACCTTTTCAGATTAATTATGATTACCGGGGAGATTCTAAATTAATAAAGACTTATTTTCACATGGTTCTTTGCACAATACTATGGCATGACCTCAGAACATTTTTACCATAGTAAACAAATACATTTTGATGTTGTAAACTTGCTCAGTAGCTCAAGTACAATGTCGCACTTGTGATTTGATAAAAGAGCATGGTTGCTTCAACAATTGTTTCTTTTGATGTACAAATTGTTGTTTTTGTGTGAACGCATGTTGAAACCCATTGAAACTAAACAGATGCGTTTTTATCCACGTTGGCTCTGTTAACACTATCAGTTAGGTTTAGGGTAGAGTTTAGTATAGGTGGTACATTATTTTCAAATTCAATAGAGCATTTATCTTTTAGCATCTCTCAGTGGACGCTGAATTTCTGAACTGCCGCAATATATACAACAACTAATGTGATAACATTCACGTTCAGCTGTTTCGGAAAAAAACGGAACATGCTTTTATCACCACTCACTGGAAATTGCACTGAAAGTGCTGCGGAAGTGCAAGAAACAAACACATAATTTTGCATAAATGTCACCAGAATTTTTTTTTTCCTACGGGCCTGGGTTAAAATTTTGGTGCCCATTAAACTTTAAGTACAAGTCTGTTAACTCTAAGATATCTTTGCATTTGTGTACCCCTAAACATTTACAAAAATCTTTTTTTTTTTGTCTTAAGGGAAAATTCTAATGACTAATATTGCTCTACACCAGTTTTTGTTTTATAAATCCTTGAAAATGAAAATGTCCCTCTGCATGGACTAGAAGGTAGCAATTCAAATTACTTTGTTCTTATATAATTTATCTAAAATAATGAAGTCTACAATGTGTAATAATAAGTGAACAAATCTTTAATTAGCTTACTGAGGCACAAGGTTTTTGTTGTGGCTGCTTTTTATATGTTTCATTCACTAGCCCAGAGGACTTTGAAGGCCAGGCCTTTCTCTGCAGGAGAATGAATATAAATGTATTTAGTATTCTCACATCAAGCTTCTTTTATTGATGAATGCACTGGGCTCTCTTTTTTCTCTTTTGTCTGTGGTCAAGAACGTCCGATGAATACTGAGCATAAACGGCTTTGTACACTTAAAAAAAAAAAAAAAAAAAAAAGATACAACCTGCAATAAAATAGTCAGCAGCAGCAAGCCTCAGAAAACAAGAGGGCATATAAATCCATCTGCATCATTTCCTTTGAAAAAAGAGGCCTCCTTTACAATTTTGTCTACATCCAAAGGTCTAAATCCACATGCTTTTTTTGGTTGTCTGCTTACAATGCTTAGTAAAATGTGCACTACAAATAATTATTATGCATTACTTTGGCGTGCTGTGTTACAGTTTCTGACAAAGACATTAGACGTTATGATCTGGTCACCCCATTTAATGAAACAGATCCCATAAATTATTCCACTGGACTACATATTGAATCTGTCATTTCTCTCCTCAAATTCTCACTCACATGTCTCATGGTCTATTTTTGCTGGGGTGCTTTAAAACTTGATTTTCTCTCTTTTTCCCCCAGATCTAAACCCTATTAGCATCCATTACTCGTGGGAATGCTTCTTAAGTTTGGAAACAATAGAGCACCAGCTTATTTTTAGCTGTCAAACTGACAGAAAGCATTTAGAATTATCCATGAATATTGTTAAGATACTTTAAATGATGGAAAAATTCAGTTTTCATCCTCTGATATCTTTTGTGTTTCCATTTTTGCAGGTATGTGGGTTTGGATCTTAATCCGATGACACTGGAGGACGCATTGGGATGAGAGGTGTAAATAAAATCCAGCTAAAAAATATCCAGATACTATCCGGATACAAAACGTATAATACCAGGAATAAAGAGGGGCTTTCACATTCACTCTTTCATTGTGTTTGCTGTTGCCTTGATGTGAAAGGAAGGTAAATCCTTGTTGTGTTCCTATGTAAATTGTAGAGTAAAGAGAAAAGGCCAGATCAGCGCAGGATGGGTGAAGTGTGATAGATTTACATACAACAGATTCAGAACAGCAGACTGCAAGGCCATTACTGCATATAGATTACATCTAATCAACCCCAAATGACACAGGCGCCACCATAGAGACTGAAAATTACTTATTACCATCACATTCTGAAAAGAGAGGGCTGGATTACTGATTCTAAGGCCTGGTGAAATACAACGGCATGTTACTATGTATGAGGACCAAGTCAATACCAGCGGCTTGTGTATAACTCAAAATGTCAAATGCACTGATGAACAAACAAAAAGTAATTTCAATTGAATACACAGTCCAAAGCACAAAAAGTTTGCAACTACCCTACATTTTAGCCATGCTCAAACTTTGTCATGCCTAAAGCTTTTTCAAATGCAGATTATTTTTTAGTTAATTACACGTCAAAACGCATAAATAACTCAATTCATATCAAATGATCTGTAATAACAGACAAAGCAAAAGTGACCACATAATAAAAACAGTTACTCACACTTGTGTGTTGCGATATTACGGTCCAATCCAATATATTCGGCACAGCATCGTCTTTTAGTTTCAATCTTTTTGAAAATCCTACATCGAATTGTGCCTTGTTTGTAAATGAATTTGCGGTAAAATGGAGTGAACAAAAGATGAAGTTCTTACTGACGTGGTCTTTTTCTAATAATTCAACGGTCCGGAGTCAATTATTCCGCTTGTACTACGGTTGCCACACCTCAAAACATCGATCATCAAATGATATATTTCAAGGGATTTGTCCGGTTTTTGTACTTAAAACGCTATTGTGAGTAGGATTAATTTCTTACGCATCTCATCCAAAGCCTCTGTTACTAATTCCAAAACGTCATTTTAGACCTAGTAACGGAGGCTTGAGCCGTCAATAGCAATGCAGCTAATAACTAAGTTATGAGAGAGAGAGAGAGAGAGAGAGAGACTGAGACTGAGCGTGTGTGAATTAGCCTACCTCTATGAGTCTGAGGACCTATCATACACCCGGCGCAATTAAGGCGCTGCGCAAGTGTTTTTGCTAGTTTTAGCCCAACGCAGCTCTCATTTTCCCGTCCTACGCCACGTTGTTTAAATAGCAAATGCATTTGCGCCCATTTGAGCGTCCATGGGCGTGCTGGTCTAAAAAAGAGTTGTGTTCAGGCGCATTGTTGCCGCGTTGTTATTTTGAGGAACTGAAAATAGCCTGCGCCATAGACCAACTCAAACCTGGTCTAAAGTCTAAAGTCAATGGCGCAATATA
>JAFVLL020032830.1:0-20313 GCA_021397915.2 Tor tambroides
CAACAAAAATAATTCCAAACACAGCCACAGCACTGTTTTGTGTCTCTGAGCAACATAACAGTGTTTCGTTCCTGAATGAATCAACCGTTTAAATGATTCGGTTCACTTATAATAACATGAAACAAAGTCTCAGCATTCAAATTCTGTTAGTTTTATTAAGAATTTCAAACGATAAAAACAGTTTTGGGGCTGTTTAGTGGCTGGCCTGACGGATCATGCACGCTCCCAATTTTTAAGTTCAAGTGAAGCAGGAGTGCATTCTTATTAGCATGAAGTAAACATTGATTGAACATCTGATCCATGTTGAATGATACACTACTACTTACTGAATGTATAGTGTCTCATGTAATCACTCAATGAGTGTTTCAAGCTCGGAAAGACAGCAGCTAGAAAACATTGTCACATAACAACAGAAATCCACCCAGAGTCCATAAACTTGTGAGAAAAATAGAGAGAATTTTGGCATTTAAATATTTACTCATAATTGCTCTTTTTTATTATAATTAATAAAAATGAATAGATATAACGTTATTATAAAAATGGTCTAATATGAACTTGTAGCCTATACAAACCAATTGTTACTTTAACCTTAACAATAGGGTTCCCTGTATAGTTTAGTTTAGAAAACATGAGAAAATAATAGTGTACATTACCAGTCAAAAGTTTTTGAACAATAAGATTTTTAATGTTTTTAAAGTATTCTCTTCTGCTCACCAAGCCTGCATTTTTTGATCCAAAATGCAGTAATATTGTGAAATATGTTTACTATTTAAAATAACTGCTTTATTTGAATATATTTTAAACTGTAATTTATTTCTGTGATCAAAGGTGTATTTTCAGCATCATTACTCCAGTCTTCAGTGTCACATGATCTTCAGAAATCATTCTAATATACTTATTTGCTGCTCAAGAAACATTTTTTATCATTATTATTATAAATATTTAAAACAGTTGAGTAAATTTTTTCAGGATTATTTTAATGAATACAAAGATCAAAAGATTAGCATTTATCTGAAATAAGTTTTTTTTTAAATTCATGCCGTTCTTCTGAACTTTCTATTTGTCAAAGAAACCTGAAAAAAATCTACTTGACTGTTTTCAATAATACTAATACTAATAATAAATGTTTTTTTAGCTAAAAATTCAGCTTTGAAATCACAGAAATAAATTACATTTTAAAATATATTCAAATAGAAAGCAGTTATTTTAAATAGCAAAAATATTTCAATATTTAATTTTGGATCAAATAAATGCAAGCTTGGTGAGCAGAAGAGAATTAAAAAAACATTAAAAATCTTACTGTTCTAAAACTTTTGACTGGTAGTGTTAATCACAGGCTTGTTAATTATTCATGAATAATTCTCACTTCAGGCTGCTCCAGCCACTGGTTAATGAGGTGATAGAATTAAAAGAAATAAGTTTCAATGGACTATTTGAATAGACAATAGACATTTGAAGTTACGGTAGGAATGTATAGCTAATGTGCGGTAATGTGAAGTAATCAGCAATTGTAGGATTTATTCATGCTTTTTTTATGCCAGGTTGGAGTTATACACTGATTTTCTGTCATAGTCCGTGGACCCCCTGAATTAGTCTTGGCCACCCCATGTATAAAACTCTAGCTCCGCCACTGCCTACTGGCGGTTTTAATTTCACATTTAAAGTATACTTTCATTTTTTTTTAATTAATTTCAAACATCAGTTTTGAATCTTTTATGTTTAAAATATCAAAATATTATTTATGCATTTGTAACTGCAGGTTAAAGTATTCCATGTCCCTCTGAGCTGCATTAAACAGTGTGTAAATACATCTAAATGCCACATCTAATGCAACTTCTGTGTTTTCTCTGCATTGCAAAGATGAATTACGTTGATACTGATTTCACTTACTTGGTTAACAGCCTAAATACAAGAATTTGACTAAAAAGATGATGCACACTTTTAGAAAAAAAAATGGCTTAAAGGTAAAAATGTCCATAAAACTTGTTGGAAAATATTAATTTCTATCACTGCTGTGAACTGACCATGCACACAGAATATGAAGAATATCAAAAACACACTCAGCAAAATATTGCACACCCCTAATTTATGTTATTTAATTTATATAACAGTTTATTCAATAACTGTTTAAATTAATATAATAATGAATACTTTTGACTCATCCATTTTCTTAAAAATGGTTTAAAGGCTGAAATGTAAAGTTTATCATTTGTAAAACTTTGTTTTTGTGAAAACTTGTATCTGAACTGTAAATGATGCTTTTTACAGTAATTTTACAGTTTAATATGATACTATAGACATTGCCCTACCCCGCTCATATGGTATTAAATTTATTTGTGCAGGTCTTAAAAAAGGTCTTAAAAAGTCTTAAATTTGAGCTGAAAAATCTTGCAGAAACCCTGGTTAGATATGTGCAGGATTAATGCCTTTATAATACCCTATGCATGGCTAAACATGACTAAGCGTAAGTGCAGGGGGGCTTACCCTTAGCTTATCTGATCATTGAAAGGTATAAGAATGTATGGAGTTCCTGTCTTGGGGCTTTTCCTATACTTTCACACTTCTCTTCGATTCTACTTCTCTTTCTCCTTTTCTTCTCTCACATCTCGCATGAACTATTAGGCGCCTATCTATCCTATTGATTGTTTGAATTTGAAAGGTAGACTTATGTTACTCAGACTGATTGGTATTGTAGATTGATTATGATTTTGACTTATTATTTACTCAGATTGTAAGAGTGACTTCTTGGTATACTGGTAAATTTTGTATATCCATAGAGTGATATGACTTATTTTAATTCAGAAATGAGACTTCGTAAGTGTGAAGTGTACTTATTTTTCTTTCTTTTGAAACCTCTTGAAGTGGTTGTGTTCATTAAAATTAATTAATCGTTCAATCTTCAGATATGATTATTGTATTCTTCTTTTGTATATTTGAAAAACTTATGAATAAATTGACAACTTTTCCTCATCATCACGTCTGACTCGGATCTGATTTGCATAAAATTTTTACATAATGATGAGCTAGTGATGACAGAACAAAACTAGAATCAAAACAGTCTGTTAATTCATTTATTTGTCATACATTAAAACATATGTTTGGTGAAAATTACCACTGAATTAATATACACGACTTAATAAAACAGACATGGTGTTTTGGAAAATGAAAATGAATGAAAAAAATATTTATTTATTTAATTAATTAATTCATATATTCATTAATTTTTTCTAAAACAAGGCAGTGTTATTTGGCAAAAAAGGCACTTAAAATATGAACTCACATGAATTAATCCATGTAGCCCATCAACAAACATTTCAGTTTAATAACCCCATTTAAATGTTTCCTGTTTCCTTCACGACAGGACCATGATGCATGCATGTGCTTTCCTCTGTGTGCAAACATGGCGCAGCACATGCAGGTTCTACGTCAGAACGCCGGCTCCTGCGTCAGCAGCATCACACACGTGTCGTGGTACTCTTATGAACGCTCGTCGACTGACACGGAAGAGAAGTTGTTGAATAAAGTCTTTATTTTCATTTTCTTTGCAAACAAAAAGTATTCTTGTAGCTTCACAAAATAAAAGTTGAATCACTGATCTCACTTAGACTATTTTAACGATGTCCTTACTACCTGGTAGTTGCGTTGCTGTCTATGGAAAGCTCTTGGATTTCATCAAAAATATCTTAATTTGAGTTACAAAGATGAAAGAAGGTCTTACATGACGGTGAGTACTTAATGACAGAATTTTCATTTTTTGGGTGAACTCTCCTTTTAATTTCTGTGCAATTTTTTGGCATTGTGGCTTATTTAGGCTGATCAACACAAACAAACACACACATATAAAATACATAACAGCATGTTTGACTGTAATGATGTGGAGTTATTATCACAAAGAGTTATTTTATATTTATTTTTATAATGTCTAAATACAAAACTACAGTAAATAAAAAAGTGAACAGATGTATATCAAAAGAGCCAATAAGTGGTCCTCATTTCATGTTATTTTCATTTTAAAAGTATATGTTTTTGCAGTAGATGGCAGCAATCCTCCACTAAACCGCGGCATATTACTCATGTTATCACAATGAATAAAACTGAGAGATGTAAAGTGACTTTTTGTAAAGTCTTTTGTAAAGTCACTTTTTTTAAATGTATAGAAATGATTAGAAATGGAGGCAAATACATTTTAAAAAATACTATAAATACTACCCCCTCCCAAACTGAACAGTAGAGTAAAAACATTGATAAAGTGAGTGCTATTATGTTTCTGACAAAAAATAATGATTAAAAAGAAGTATTAAATACATCAGGAATGATGTGCAAAAAAATTAGCTTTAAATATGAACTTGTTATCAGTCAGTGAAACTGATATTATCCATGTCTGCAGCATATGGGCAACATTTGCCAACAGCCTCAAAGTCCATTTCGAAGTACCAATCATTTAATCATTTTTAACCACCAAACATTTTTATCTTCATTCTAAAAGTAAATAAAAAAAAATCAAATCAAATCAAATCTCTAAAGCTTTCAATCCGTACATAAATTGCAATAAGTGCTCAGATGGCCCCTGTCTTGTGGTAGTTCTGTTCTGTTAAGGCTTTGTGGAAAATTCCACGTGTGAGCTCAGCCTCCTCTGTAGAGCGTGATCTTGTGTTTGTCTGCTAAGAGCAGTGTGATGTTGTACTCATAGTCTCCATCGTGGACGCCTGTGTGTCTGAATGCTCCTCCCAGCATGTTGTCCTCCCAGTAATGGTGCCAGTTTCCATCCTGGTCAGCACCAAATCCAAACACATTCACCTACATCCAACAGAGCAGATAGGCTTTAAGACTGAAAGCAGTTCCTTTAGATCATCATCATTATTTGTTGATTATTTTATTAGCAGTAGTAATTTCAGCAGCAGTAGAAATAGTAGTAGTAGAATTTATTAATTTATTTTAACATTAAACCTTTTTTTCCTCATTTAAATTTGGTGCTTGGTTGTCAGATCAAGTTCTGTCTGGGTTTTGATAACTTGTCAACATAACTGTACACCACATAATCTGTTTCTATTATAATCTATTATGAAGCAGTTTTTCTTTAAAATCATACCAAATGACCGAAAGATCCATGTTAATCCGTGTTTATTAGATCATATAAAATGACAAATGTAATGATCCGACAAACATATGTGACCCTGGACCACAAAACCAGTCATAAGGGTCAATTTTCTGAAATTGAAAATAAAGGGAAAATAAAAAAGCTGAATAAAAAATCTTTCCATTGATGTATGGTTTGTTAGGATAGGACAATATTTGGCTGAGATACAACTACTTGAAAATCTGGAATCTGAGGGTGCAAAAAAATCTAAATATTGAGAAAATCGCCTTTAAAGTTGTCCAAGTTAAGTTCTTAGCAATGCACATTACTAATCAAAAATGAAGTTTTGATATATTTACGGTACGAAATGTACAAAATATCTTCATGGAATATGATCTTTACTTAATATCCTAATGATTTTTGGCACAAAAGAAAAATGGATAATTTTGACCCATATAATGTATTGTTGGTTATTGCTACAAATATACCTGTGCTACTTATGACTGCTTTTGTGCTCCAGGGAAACATATACTTCTCAACACACAGTTGCAGCAGAGGGCTGGTTCCACAAGGGGGAGATATTCTCATGTGGAAACTAAATTTTAGGGAGTGAAACATACTCCTCAAAAGACGGAAAAATATTAAACTGAATAACAGTGAAGACACGGAAGAAAGAAAAATAATACAACTAAAACGAACATACCTCATCACAAATGTGAATTGCAAACATCAGAGAAAGGAATCCAGTGGATGGATATCTCCCATGACCCTCTAGCCACGAGTCATATACATACTTTAAAAAGCTTGGGTTGTAGATTAACACCTGTGAAAAGATCATCAATCAAATATCTAAAAACAGCAATAAAGAAGAAAAGTAAGAACAGATCAAAACTAGAGTCAAAAACCCCCCTTTTTTCATTTTTTAATAATAGCACACAATCCACTAACCTTGTCATTATTGGCTTTGATCCGTGACTTAACTGGTACGTATGTCCTAAAAGCCAGAGACAATCATATTGATTAATAAACAATGCTTGACTGTACTAATTAAATTATCCTGCAGATTTTAACCCTCCCCTGTAGAATGTACATAAGGTTCAAAAGATGATACAGGAAAAAAATATATATATATATTTTTTTTTTTAAAATTATATATATATATGGAGGGCACTGTATATATATATATATATATATATATATATATATATATTCAGCGCCCTTCAAAAGTATTGGAACAGTAAAGACAAAATTGCTCTGTTGGCTGTGGAGTCAAGACATTTGCAAATATAATTAAAAGATGAATATGAGACAAAACTACAGAATGTCACATTTTATTATTAGCCGTTTCAACACATACATGTTTTACCAAATAAAAAGAACAGCACTTTTAGAGTTCATCCCACCTATTGATGTGAGCATAATATTGGGACAGTTGAATATAAGGCAGATATAAAAGATTAAAAGCTATTATTTAGTTGCAGATCCCTTGCCCACAATCACAGCAGTGAGTCTATGACCCATAGACATCACCAGACTCTTGATCTCATCCTTTGAAATACTTTTCCCAGCCTTTAATGCAGCCATATCCAATTGTTGCTTGTTTTGGGGAGTTTGTGCCTTTACTCTCCTCTTCAGCTGGTGAAATTCATGTTCAATTGGATTCAAATCTGGAGATTGACTTGGGCAATCTAAGACTTTCAATTTCTTTGCCCTTATAAATTCCTTGACTGAACTGGCCGGGTGTTTTGGGTCATTGTCCTGATGCAATATGAAGCACTTCCCAATGAATCTGGTGGCATTTTCTTGAATATTGGCAGGCAAGATGGTTTTGTACCCTTCCAAATTCATTCTGCTACTGTCATCATACATTAAGTCATCAGTAAAGTTGAGAGGGCCTATTCCAGAGACAGCCATGCATGCCCATGCCATGACACCACCTCCACCATGCTTTACAGATTAGGCTGTATGGTTAGAATCATTTGCAGTTCCCTTTTTTTTTTCTCCACATTTTTGCTTTCCCATCACTAGATAAAGGTTCATCTTTGTCTCATCAGTCCATAAACACAGTTCCAAAACTCTTCTGGTTCACCTTTGTGCTTTTTTGCAAACTCTAATCTTGCCTCTCTATTTTTGGTGCTGGTCAGAGGCTTGCATCTTGCTGTGTAGCATCTGTAATTCTGTGTCAAAGTCTCCTGAGGACAGTAAATTGTCAGACCATCACCCCAGCTTTCTGGAAGTTGTTGGTGATTTTACAGACACATCTTTTAGGGGTCATTTTCACAGCTTTTATGATTTCTCTGTCATCAACTACTGTTGTTTTCTCAGCCGATCAGGTCGTTGTTGGTTGCTGGTGTCGCTAGTGGTTTCCAAACTCTTGATTTCTCCGTGCCCTTTGTTTTTGCTATGGCTCTAATTGACTTCCTCTTTTCTTTTAGCATCCAAATTGCTTGCTTTTCTCTCAAAGTCAGCTCCCTCATCTTCATCCTGGATTGTGTGTGTCATCATCGAATGCAAGATTAAGAATGCAGAAGTAATGGATATAACTGATACGACACATTCCCTGCTTTTAATATCTGAAGAATTAATGCAACAGGACACAGCTGATCACTCAGAAAGACCTGAGAGGCAACTGTTCCAATACTTATGCTCACATCAGATAGAGGGATGAAACTGTAAAAGTGCTGAACTTCTTAGCTGGTAAAACATCTATGTGTTGAACCACCCAATAATAAAATGTGACATTCTGTAGTTGTGTCTCTGTGGCGAGGGGGGCGTGGTTCAGCGGAGTCTGCAGTGGGAGAGAGCATTGGGAGACGAGCGGGGAGAAAGTAGGTCAAGTGCAGATGATGATCACCTGTATCTGTTTGCAGTGATTGGCGGGGAGAGACCGCTTAAGGAGCGTGGGAGAGCTTCACAGACAGAGAGAGACGGGACGGAGACTTGTGTGCGTGACTGCCCGGCGACCGAGAGAGGAGCTGGAAAACTACGTATATTCGAAAGCTGCGCTTTTGCTGAACTGTGCCACTGTGGCCAACTTTATTTTGTGTTTCTGTTATTGAATAAAGGCACACGAGTCTCCAAACGCCAACCTTGTCCTCTTCCTTCCTCACCCCTGAGCTGGGCTGTATCACACTGGTGCCGAAACCCGGGAAGGAAGAAGGAAAGCCGCTGCCGTCATGTCGTCCCCGTCGAGTTCGCCGTTTGCGGACGTCATCCATTCGCTCGCGGGCCTCCACCAGGAGCACCATCAAGCACTGCTGGACATGAGGGAGGACCAGGAACGTCGTTTCCAGACCCTCGTCCGGGCGCAGCAGGAGGACCGCGAGCTGTTCCGGAGCTGGATGGACCGGGAGGTTCGGGCCGGGGGAGCAACACCGACTCCGGCCCCGCCCACCCACATGCCGCTGAACAAGATGGGTCCGCAGGATGATCCGGAGGCTTTCATTGACCTCTTTGAGAGGACCGCCGAGGCGTGTGGGTGGCCTCCAGCGAACTGGCCCGTGCGCCTCATTCCACTGCTGTCGGGGGAGGCCCAGTTGGCGGCGCAGCAGTTGCCAGTTCAGAACCTCCTGGTCTACAACGACCTCAAAAGAGCCATCCTCCAGCGGGTCGGCTTAAACCCCGAACAACATCGTCAGCGCTTCCGATCGCTGGAGCTGGGGGAAAACAGCCGGCCCTTCGTGATGGCTCAACAGCTCCGGGACGCGGGCCGCAGATGGCTGTTGGCCGGGGGAGACGATGTCGACCAGATAGTGGATCGGGTGGTGCTGGAGCAGTTCATCGCGCGGCTCCCTAAGAAGACCGCGCAGTGGGTCCAGTGCCACCGGCCGACATCGTTGGACCTGGCCATTCAACTGGCGGAGGACCAGATGGTGGCGTGCCACGGGGTTGGCGAAGCCCTTCCAGCTGTCTCTCTCTCTCTCCCCACTCCTTCCTCTCCCAAACCTGTCCCTCTCCCTAGGTCACGGGTGAATCCCCCTCCTCGAGCCCCACCCCGCTGGAGGGGTGGGCCGGCACCGGAGTCTGGGAGCCTAAGGCCCCCGCCCAGGGGGGCGGGGCCTACTGGACCGACTGGCGTCCCCGATCTTGGTCCCTCGTTCTCTCCTCGCCAAAACCTTGACCCGCTTCCCGCCACTAGAGCGGCGGGGAAGTCTGGGCCGGCCTGTTGGCGTTGCGGGGACCCAGGGCATTTTATCGATCGGTGCCCGGTGATGGAGGTAGGGGCGCTGATCCGGGTCCCGGACTGCCCGCAGGCCGCCCCCGATCAGGCTGGCCAGTACCAAATACCTGTGAGTATTAAGGGGGGTACTTATTGGGCTCTGGTGGACTCGGGGTGTAACCAAACCTCGATCCATCAAAGCCTAATTCAACCAGAGGCATTGGATAAGAGCTGCATGGTACAGGTGCGGTGTATACACGGGGATGTGGTAAAATACCCAGTAGTGCTCTTAGCCATCCAATTTCGGGGACAAAAGCATAATGTGGAGGTGGCAGTTAACCAGCACCTCAGACATCCGCTGATTTTGGGGACCAATTGGCCAGCATTTAGTCAATTATTGGGATGTTTATGTGCGGATGTCGCTTGGGAAGAGAAGCGGGGGGGGAAGGCGGCCGTACAGGCTGGGGAGGCGGAGCGTAGACCGGCCGAGCCAGGGCCAGGGGAACCGAGCGCAATCGAGAGGCTGATCCTTTCGGAGCGTGATGACTTTCCCCTGGAACAGTCTCGGGATGAGACGCTAAAACATGCATTTGAGCAGGTCTGTTCCATCGACGGTCAGCCCCTCCAGTCAGCGCGACCCCTTTCCTATCCTTATTTTGCTATTTTAAAAGATCGGTTGTATCGAGTGACCCAAGACACTCAGACAAAACAGGAAACAACTCAGCTTTTAGTACCTAAAAGCCGCCGGGAAATGCTTTTCCAGGCGGCTCACTGTAATCCGATGGCCGGGCATTTGGGACAAACGGCAACACTTAATCGTCTAATGACCCGATTTTTCTGGCCGGGCATTCATGAGAACGTGCGCAGGTGGTGTGCGTCTTGTCGTGAATGTCAGCTGGTAAATCCGCCGGCCACCCCAAAAGCACCATTGTGCCCGCTTCCTCTTATGGAGGTCCCCTTCGAACGAATTGGTATGGACCTCATCGGGCCATTAGAACGATCTGCACGTGGGCATCGCTTTGCATTAGTCTTAGTGGATTATGCAACACGATACCCAGAGGCAGTGGCGCTCCGCAGCATTTCCGCAAGAAGTGTGGCGGACGCCCTGTTTCATCTAATCTCCCGGGTGGGAATCCCGAAAGAGATTCTCACTGATCAAGGCACGGCGTTTATGTCACGGACTCTCCGCGAACTTTACGAATTATTGGGCATTAAATCGGTTCGCACCAGCGTCTACCACCCACAAACAGACGGTCTGGTCGAACGTTTTAATCGCACATTGAAAACCATGATTCGAAAGTTCGTACACGAAGATGCCAAAAATTGGGACAAGTGGCTGGAACCCATTTTGTTTGCTGTGTGTGAGGTCCCCCAAGCCTCCACGGGGTTTTCCCCCTTCGAGCTTCTCTACGGACGTCAGCCCCGTGGGGTGTTGGACGTTCTAAGGGAAACTTGGGAGGACGGACCATCGAACAGTAAGAACGAAATTCAGTATGTACTGGACCTGAGAACAAAACTCCACACTTTGGGGCGGCTCTCTATGGAGAATTTGTTACAGGCTCAGGGCAGACAAAGCCGGTTATATAACAGGGGAACCAGATTACGCGAATTTGCACCGGGAGAGAAAGTGCTTGTATTGCTCCCAACTTCTAGTTCCAAATTACTCGCCAAGTGGCAAGGACCCTTTGAGGTCACACGACGAGTTGGGGATCTCAATTATGAGGTGGTGCGATCAGACAGGAGCGGGGCACATCAAGTTTACCATCTCAATCTCCTTAAAAAGTGGAGCGAGGCGGAGTCAGTGATGTTGGCGATGGTGGTGAGTGGAGAGGAAGATCTCGGGCCGGAAGTGAACACTAAAAACCCATCTCTCGCTCTGGCCCCGGCAGGGGATCACCTCTCGCCCTCCCAGCTCACTGACGTGGCCAAGTTGCACGCTGAATTTGCGGATGTGTTCTCGCCCCTGCCTGGTCGCACAGACCTCATTCAGCACCACATTGAGACCGAGCCGGGTGTGGTGGTGCGCAGCCGGCCGTATCGTTTACCTGAACACAAAAAAAAGGTAGTTCAGACTGAATTAGAGGCGATGCTGGATATGGGAGTAATAGAGGAATCCAACAGTGACTGGGCGAGCCCGATAGTTTTAGTGCCTAAAGCGGACGGCTCGGTCCGGTTCTGCGTGGATTATCGTAAGGTGAATGCTGTGTCGAAGTTCGACGCATATCCAATGCCGCGGGTTGACGAATTGCTTGATCGGCTGGGTACAGCTCGTTTTTATTCGACTCTGGATTTAACGAAAGGATATTGGCAGATCCCCTTATCGCCCTTATCCAAAGAAAAAACAGCCTTCACCACGCCGTTTGGGTTACACCAATTCGTTACGCTTCCGTTCGGTTTGTTCGGGGCACCGGCCACGTTTCAGCGTCTCATGGACCGAATCCTCCGTCCGCATGCTGCCTATGCCGCTGCCTACCTGGATGACATCATCATCTATAGTCAGGACTGGCAGCGTCATATGGCGCACCTGCGGGCGGTCCTGCGAGCGCTGAGAAGGGCCGGTCTCACGGCCAACCCGAGGAAGTGTGCGGTTGGGCGGGTGGAGGTCAGGTATCTGGGTTTCCACTTGGGTCATGGGCAGGTGCGTCCCCAAATTAATAAGACGGCGGCAATTGCGACCTGTCCGCGACCCAAGACCAAAAAGGAGGTGAGGCAGTTCCTGGGGCTGGCGGGATATTATAGAAGGTTTATTCCTAATTATTCGGACCTCACCAGCCCGCTGACCGATCTCACTAAAAAGGAAGCACCAGATCCGGTCCAGTGGACGGAGCCGTGCCAACAGGCTCTAACCAAGGTAAAGGCTGCCTTGTGCGGCGGGCCGCTCCTACACTCTCCTAACTTTGATCTCCCTTTCTTATTGCAGACTGACGCATCGGACAGGGGGCTGGGGGCGGTCCTGTCCCAGGTGGTCGGAGGAGAGGAGCGGCCGGTGCTGTATCTTAGTCGGAAGCTCTCAAACAGAGAGACTAGATACAGCACCATTGAGAAGGAGTGTTTAGCCATTCGTTGGGCCGTCCTCACCCTCCGTTATTACCTCCTGGGACGGGAGTTCACCCTCTGTTCGGACCATGCGCCCCTCCAGTGGCTCCACCGCATGAAGGATACCAACGCACGGATCACCCGTTGGTATCTAGCGCTACAGCCTTTTAAGTTCAAGGTGATCCACAGGCCGGGGGCGCAGATGGCGGTGGCTGACTTTCTCTCCAGGAATGGGGGGGGGGGGGGCCGCAGGCCGGAGGGCTCCCCGGCCTGAGTCAGGCGGTGGGGGTATGTGGCGAGGGGGGCGTGGTTCAGCGGAGTCTGCAGTGGGAGAGAGCATTGGGAGACGAGCGGGGAGAAAGTAGGTCAAGTGCAGATGATGATCACCTGTATCTGTTTGCAGATTAAGGAGAGACCGCTTAAGGAGCGTGGGAGAGCTTCACAGACAGAGAGAGACGGGACGGAGACTTGTGTGCGTGACTGCCCGGCGACCGAGAGAGGAGCTGGAAAACTACGTATATTCGAAAGCTGCGCTTTTGGCTGAACTGTGCCACTGTGGCCAACTTTGTTTTGTGTTTTGCTATTGGAATAGCGTGACACGAGTCTCCAAACGCCAACCTTGTCCTCTTCCTTCCACACCCCTGAGCTGGGCTGTATCACAGTCTCATATTCATCTTTTAATCATATTTGTAAATGTCTTGACTCCACAGCCAACAGAGCAATTTTTGTCTTTACTGTTCCAATACTTTTGGAGGGCACTGTATATACAGTTGGATGAATATCTTAGATTAGATGAACGCTGTTTGTTTAGTCAATGAAAAAATATTTTTTAATGACAATTAAGACTGTTAAAGTAGTGTATATGGTTTACAAGGACACAATAGTGTAGGCCTATTTAAATGCATTATGACATGAACATGGTTTATGTGGATACCTTAGACAAAGACATTTTGAGCAAATTCTATTTTTTCATTCTCAAGAAGGTGTCTTAGAATTTAGCAGTGTTTATCTGTGAGCAACGTGACAATATACAATACAATACAATACAATTTTATTTATATAGCACAGTTTAAAAACAACCGGAGTTGACCAAAGTGCTTTACAACACTATAGAGACAATAGGCAAATTAAAACACAGCAAGAGGGGGGAAAAAAAACAAAAAAAAAAAAACAATATAAAGCTTAAATATTCACAGAATATACACAAGCTGTAAAAATGTGTGGCGTTCCAAAAAAAAGGGCAGAGACAATTTGTCATGGAATATCAAATGCCAATGAAAAAAAATTGGTCTTTAGAGTGGATTTAAAAACGGACAAGGTTGGAGCAGATCTAAACAACATGAAACAATAAAGTCACTCCTCCGTAGGCCTATACAAAATCACCTGGTTTATGCTTGTAAATATTTATTATATTTATTTTATATGAATGATATATCATTTATGTTATAATGCATTAACACATGACATACTCTGAGACTTAACATTAAGGGCCAGATTTACTAAAATGGGTAAATTAGTTAGAACACAATTCCATAAAAGCACCGATGGGAGGAGAACGTTCTGCAGGTGATTTACTGACAATGCGTACATTAAAGAACACAGACACTCTACCAAGAGCAGCGCAAATTACCGCCTGCTTTAAGACATGCTTTTTTTGGACGTTAAATAATGGCACAAATACCAGTAATTTGCCAAGAACAAACGTTGGTATATTGCACTGTGTGATTCATTTTAATACACTCCTCCCATAAATTTTGCATCTGAAAGGGAAACTCCTAGAAATGAATATTCAGTATAGGCAAAGCAAAAAAATAACTGTGTCAAATCCTTTTCAGCACTATTTCTTCACTGTGTAGGTGCGTCCCAAATCGCGTACTTATGCACTATTCTATGATGTTTTGTAGTATAAATAGTGCGAGTACTGCGTTCACACTGAAAATTCCAAAAAGAAAAATTGTCCTTTAAATACCCGGCTGATGCACTTAAATAACTGAAAAAATGAAGTGTGGAATGTTGGACACTTCATTGTTTTATTTTTTTTTTATGTTGGACACTTCATGCAGTCAACTGTCCCAGCTTTAATTACATCACGAAGGGGGCGGAGCTATCAGACTCCGATTATTAAAAGCCTCATAGCAGCATTTTGTGCCAACTGTAAGCAGTTCCAGTTGACTCTCAAACTAACTCTCTCCAGTTCCCAACACACACAGTCACCAAACTCTGACAAAGAAGGTTGCGAGCATTGTGTTCAGGTTTGGGTTATGACCCATCTGTGATTTCACCTGTGATGTCAGTTCACCAGTTCACCTGCTTATTGTGGAATGTTTCAAAACAGTTTCATTTGGATATTCTATCATTTCACTTTTATTTAGCTTCTGTCCCAACTTTTTCGGAGTGTGTTGCAGTTATCAAAATCAAAATGTGTTTATATCTACAAAATACAATGAAGTTTATCAGTGACAACACTGGAAATCTTTCCTTTTTAGATTTGTCAGTTACATAAAGGTAAAATGGAATCAACAAATCACAGACTCTTTATTCCATTTTACAAAATACTCCCTGCACACTGACATTTATTATTATTATTATTATTATTATTATTATTATTATGGCTTCAAAAACCAAAACAAGAACATTTATCTAAATTAGCAATACAGCGAAGACAATATTGTCTGACTTGGTAACATACTGTACCAAACACAGTTCCTGTTGGGCTACAGTCTTGCAGAATTTGGCTTGAACCTTAATTAAACACACCTGATCTGAATCAGGGTTCAAATTAAACTATGCAAAGCTGTGGCTCTCAAGGAGCTGAGTTTGGTGCTTCTGTACTAAATAATAAATTTCTCATGTCATTATTCACTAACTTTGAGATGTCTCCTGTAGTCAGAGCGCTGATGATCCACTCTAGATCCAGAGTTTTAAAGGGAATGAGTATAAGACTTGTGGAGTTGTCTAAATCGGTGGCACTCTCTGGATACATCAGGTGATGAGTAGTCTTATAGCCAACATCCTTTTCAAAACCCTGTGTTGGAGCCTGGTTCATTCTGTTAATACACAAATGTGCACACACTTTAAGATCATGTTATAAAGTATTACACAGTTATGTGCATGTCTGTTACAGCAGTAAGGTGTGGCATATTTATAATTATATATTTCAGCTACATTGCAAGGTTGATTATTGCTGAATTCTGTTGATTATTGCCAAAATTTGTACATAAAAGCTTGCTGAAATTTTCCTGCTCTGACCCACAAATTAAAGTGTGGTATAATATTAATTATAAAAAATTCACGAAATGCTGCATCTTTTTTTTTTTTTTAATAGGATGTTACAACCCAATAACTGTAGCAGGTATAATGAGCAATCAGATACAGTAACAATACCATAAAATGTCCATAAGTGCACAAAACATTTCTTGTTCATACAGAATTCTGGGCTCTCAAAGGACATTTGTGATTCAAAGAAAATTTTGAGAAGCACAAATGTAAGAAGCAATTACTGTAAGAAGTACATCCAAACATACGTCTTCTCCAAAGAATTTCCCATTCACTGTTTAGAGACATGATAAATTTGCAAGCATGAATGATTAAAAGCTGGACATTTCCCACCAAACGGGTCCTGAAAGCTCAGAATATAACTATATATAACTATATAATATGCCAGTGCATTAAACACATGATACAAGACATTGGTTGGTTGATTTCTTTAAGATTTGGTCAGTTTTATGAAATCTTCAGTTCATGGTTATGTCTGCATATTCAATCTGCTCAGTTTACTCAGTTAATTCTCTAGAATTGTCTTTTGTTAATATTCATTAATCATTTAAATTCATTAAGTCATCTAAAATTCTGATTCTGAATTTCTTTCCACCTCTACCGAAATCTGTATTTCTCTTTGATGTTTGGAAAATAAAAATAAATAAATCTTTACCGTATGACAAAATCACTGGAGTCGATGTAGGACCCATAACGGGACTCCCGAAGATTCCCAGAATTACCGACTACAGAGCATGTTCGACAGCGATCTGGATGCGCATCAACATAGCGTTCCTCAGCAGGGATCAGCTGGAATAATCTGTCCAACACTGTGGTTAGATTGGATGGGCTCTTCTCAGCCTGTAGCCACTACACTCAATACGCACAGAAATCACAATATGGAAATGAATAACAAAATCATTAATATTACATTACTAAAAAAAAAAAAAAAAAATCTAGGAATAACTAAATACTGTACTATTGCTGTAACAGGGAGAGATACTATAACAGGATCACTTGGAATAAAAAATAGATTTAGATGCCTGCTATATTTTCCAAATGTTGTGCACTTTTTAGATGTGGAAGAACATTGTCTCTGCATACTTCTGAAGGATTTTAACATTTGGGAAATGGCTGTGTCAGTGCAGCATAATTATTTATGTCACAATTGGACATACGCTTTGCAAACACAATTTCAGTGAAAGATGGAGATTACTATAATACTGTAAGAAGTGAGTAACTAAATTAATTTTAAAGCCCAAACTGTGATAAATGGTTGTTTTGTTATGCAGTGAGCCATTCTGTCCCAAAATCATTTATTTCAGTGTATGCATTAGCAAAAAAAACCTTCAGCTGAATGGCCATTTTCACATTGTTCCTTTCAGTAGCATGGAATATAACAAGTGTTTAAAATATATACAAAAAGTAATCAAAAGCCCCTTTCACACAGTAATACCAGTAAATTGCCTTAATTTATGCCATAAAAAAAATGCGGTGCTCACACAGACAACGACGTTCCGTCTTTCTTCCGGTAAATGACCGGTAAATTCTGAGACATTAAATGGAAATGACCTCTAAACACCTGCGCCTCCCAGTGTTGTGTTTGTAAATATGGAGGGGTATACTTGGTCAGTGTTTTTGTTGATGTTTTAATTTTTGTGTCAAACGTTCACATTCATGCAGCTTCTTTTGGCCCAGAGACATCATATTAAATGACTTCAAACCGAACTACACAGCGCGGAGTAAATGCGTCATCTGCGTCAGAATGTTATGACTGGCCCAGAGCCGTTGAAGTTTGAATTTCAATGGCTCTGGATTGGCCTGGAGCAGACGTGTTATGTCAGAGCTTTCTTAACTTGTACATGCTAATACCAGTAATTTTCATTCTGCATTCACACACAGCATCATTCCGGCAATTTACTGGTGTTACAACTTCTCATACCCGTAAATTGCCAGAATGAATTTACCGGTATTTTAAAAAAGGCCTGTTCACACATGATCTCTTTACAGCAATTTACCGGTGAAGTATTTTCCAGTGAAGTCTGTATGTGTGAAAGGGGCTTAAGAATGCTCCCTTTATAATGACTGAAGTTGTCATCTCTGGTTACAATTTTCGGTACAACAAAAAAAAGTGCTACATCTAAGCCTACAGTGCAGCAATGAGGCTCAGCATCTTGTTACTGTTTTTTCAGGGAACAGGGTTACAGTCAAGTAACCCGAGACATTCTCTATCAAAATTATGCTTGATTCTGCATTTCATTAATGCTAATAGGAACAAAAATACCACTGCTGCACTGGAAGTGTCTGGACCCCCTGAGGTTGTGTGGTGTGTGGAGGTCTCAGACATGACCTGATCAGAAATGATGTTGACTCAAGGACATGCAAGCCCTGAGTAGCAGGGACATCGAATCTATAGAACCTGATGAACGTATGCAAGAAGTTCCAGCCTGCCACACCACATACTTGCTGCAAGGGGGCACCTATTGCCAGAGTCTTGGAGGATGCAATTCCCCTAGTAGAATGGGCCCTAACTCCTAGAGGCGAAGCTTGACCATGTGCCTTGTAGGCTAGGGCAATAGAATGCCTCAATGTGACATAGTTTGCCTAGTGGCAGTCGGTCCCCTGTTGCAGCCCCCATAGCATATAAAAAGCTGCTCTGACTTACGCCACTGGCTGGTGTGGTGGACGTAAATCTTGCTGAAAGTGATTTCACCAAGTGCAAAATGTTCCTGGATCAACAACATTGTTAATCCTGGAACAACATTCCAAGCAACCAATCAGAATTGAGGCATATGTTTACAGGAAATGTCAGTTTTAGCCTTACGACCACAGTTTGGTGCTTCTACATCCTTATTATTTAACATATTTCAACATATTTCATTCAACATAATTTCCTTCTGATTTTAGGGATAAATTATGGATAGAGTTAGGTTTAGGGGTAGGGATAGGGTTAGGTCAATGTTTCTGGACAATAATGTTGATCCAGGATCAACAAAAGATGTTGATGAAAATGTCTTATTTAGCAAAATCAAGGCAACCTGTAGGTCTGAAGGGCACAGACTGGACGTAGTATGTGAAATCTTTCCTGATTCAGCATTGTGAATGGCAGAGAGTATAAGGCTTCCAGAACGACCAGATGCATGGTCAAGAATGGAACTTTAGGAAGATAATCAGGGTAAGGGTACAAAATAGCTTTGACCAGTCCAGGGGCAGTTTCTAAGCAGGATGGCAAAACCAAAAGAGCCTGCAAATCCCCAATTCTCTCCAGAGAAGTAATAGCCATGAGAAAAACTATCTTTAGAGATATAAGCTTAATTGGTGCTGACAATAGTGGTTCAAAAGGGAATAGTTAGAATAGTAGATATTAGTTAATAGTAATAGTCATATAATAGTAATAGTAATAGTTAATAGTAATAGTAAGTTAATAATAATAGATAATTCTAGAATATTCTAGAATACTTAGAATAGTTTCCACTACACCAGCTGAAAGACCAGTCTCTCTTAATTGGTCCCCCTCAGGGGCCAAACATGTAGGTTCCAAAGTTTGTGCTAGGAGTGAATTATCATCCACTGCACCTGAGATCCCTCCTGATGGGAACTGCCTACAACGGGGAGAAATTCAAGGAGGGATATCAGGTCAAAGAAAAGACTAAGGTGGGCCAACGAGGCATTATCTGTAAGAGGCAAGACCCTTGTTGACTGACCTTGGCAAGGACTCCTGGTAACAAAGCGACTGTCTGGGCCACATATGGGCCGTCGTTAGCATCTTGCAATGACAATAAGTACCTAGGAGTGGGAACCAAGGTAAGAAAGACTCATGTGCAGTTGGTCCAAATGTACCACTGTGGATTGCTGCCACCATGAGACCTAGACCTAAAAACTTATATATAACCTATTTTTCTCTACCAGCCAATGATGATTCTGAAAGAAAGCATGCAGTGTTTGTTATAGTAACATATGTAACTTTCACGTGCATGTTCACTGCCAAAATTACAATTTAAAATCAGTCAGAGCTACAGAAATGCATGTAATATTTACAAATCTCCATATTATGTGTAGGCTATTTTCTATCCAACCACCCCCAGCCCCCATCCATTTTGTCTGTAGTAGCCTGACCCCTCTGTCTGGTAGGGAAACATGTTCTATGGCCCCTTTGTCCAGCAGAGTTTTGCAAATTGTGTCACCAAATGCATCTGCTCTGGTTTCACGGTAGTGGAGACCATGCCGTTGAACTGTAGAAGATTATACACAAATTATATCTTGTAGCCTTTTTCTACAGCCCTTACGACCCAATGACAGAGATATTTGGCAGTAGGTTCTACGCTAGTTTTGTCACTTCTTTTTGCTAAGGGGATGTTAAATGTTTGGTGTCCTGACACATGGCATGAGAGAACCAAACATGTAACCAATCGCTGGAGACCGCTGCACCCCAAAACACCAGTGGCCATAGAGATTGTACAGCTATCCCCTGAGGGTGCCAGGAGGGAGACCCTACTGTCTGTTGGAATTTTTTCCACCTGGTTTTGAACTAAATTTAGTCTACACTCTTTTGGCTCCTTTTCCCCATGGACGTGGTTAATAAACCAATGGGCACTAAAAAGAGGAGAGACATGGTCCAAACATATGTATACCAGGATTATCTGATGATACATCACTGAAATAATCTGTGTTTATTCGTTTAAGATGGATTCAAATTTTTAGAACAAACTTTACAGACATAATTATGGTTTTTAATGCACATTGTTGCAACCATTATGTACTTTTATGCCAATTTTGAATGAATGAC
>JAFVLL020032831.1:0-11140 GCA_021397915.2 Tor tambroides
AACTCACCACCCGTGGAAGGCAAGAAGCACCAAGCTGTGCAGGAACTGCCCCCCACTAACACCTTCACTGGCAACGGCACCGGTAATGCAGACGCCATGTCACTCAGCTCAGACCAGTGCTCCGATTACGGCTGCCAAACTGTCAAGTACAGCAAACAGGTAAGAACATAAAGATCTATGACTCAGTTTCACCACTGCACTTTCAACATGTACAAGCAGGCCATGTTCATCAGGTGTCTTAGAATTGTACTAGTTCTGGATCATTTTGGCCAGCAAGGAGTAACATTTACCCAAAACGTTAGAAGGCTTGTCAGGACAAAAGCTTCAAGCTTGAACTAGATTTGGATTCCAAAACTAACCTAAATTCACTCAGTCCTGTGGGATATTCCCGTGTTAATATAGAAAACGCTGATAGCCATTGGATTACCCCACACATTTTCTTTGTTTCTTTGAGTACACTTTAATTAGATTTTCTAAGAAAAAAGCTGGTGTATATGGAAGCCAGTTTCCACCTTATGGTGGAAAAAAAATAAGTGTTATATAATGTTTAAAATAAATAAAGTCAACCTGTGAGATATATTCACACTGTGAGACAAAAATCACAACTGTGGCATATAACGTAACAACTGTGAAATATAGTCCGATTGTACAGTAGGGCATTATGCCAAGTCACACTGTGAAATATAGTCAGATTTCTAACATATAAAGTTGCAATAGCGATATTAAAAACTATGAGATATAAAGCCACATTGTGAGATATAATTGTACGGTAGGGAGATTGAAATAACGAGAAGAAATAATTGTGTGATGTAAAGTCACAATTACATTTTAGAGGTGGAAACAGGCTTCACTGGATATATAACACATCATTTTATGTGGATAGGGGCAATATTTTGCCCATATCTTTCAAAGGCTTTTGTATTTTGTAGTTCCGAGGTGAGTTCAAGCTGATCTGCTCTTAGTGAAATCCCATCCCATCAAGATCTAAAGAAAAAGCAAAACTAGTTGTAGACAAGCACAAATGTGACAACTACTGCAGTCAGCCTGTACTGTTGTTGTGTTACTGCATGTGGAGTGGTTAAGGTTATATGGTGCTAACTGCCTGCTCTCCTTTCCAGGAGTAGCTACTGAAAATAGACTGTCGAAGAGAGGAGAAATGTAACCCATTTTCTCTCACACCACCAAAGATCTCTTTCCACTTGCTCAGTCTCTCTCTTTCTGTCTTGCTTTCTATCATTCTCTCTCCATCATACTCCCCTTATTTTCCTGTCTTTGACATTCTTTCCACTCCTTTCCTCGTTCTTTCATTTTCTGAGACGTGTTTGGAAGTATTAAATATAGAGCGGAATATATGTCTACCTGCTTTGAGCGGAACTGGCCAGTGTGTTTGACAGCATATGCATGAAACGCTTGAGAGAGAAACCACGTAGGCTTGCAGAGTTGTCTTTTTTGACTTAATCTGTCATCTTTACACTTTTATCCAGGTCATAGATTTAATGCAGCATATCCAAACTGCTAGCTTAGCACTTAACGGAAGCATTAAAAAAAGATTACCTGTGCACCCTTTGACAGGCGCTTTGGACTAAGCCTGAACCAAAGGGTGGCCTCGTACCATAGAGAGACATGGTTAAATTGAACACTGGGATCGCATTACATTTTCTGACAGGTGTTGGGAGCTTAAACCAAATCCGCCGAGGTCTACACACGAGATATTGAGTCCTAAATGACATGTCATTTTTGGTCTTTTTAGCATGACTGACAGTCGGATTGTAAGTCTCTTTACCCAGAGCCTAAAAAACAGCTGATGCAGTCGTTAGGGAGATGTGTGCCTTGCAAGACCTAATCAATCCATACACGCTGGTGTGATCCTGACCACAGTGGGTGGGCTAATCCAATACCGAGTCAATCCTCTTAATCTGCTGACATTTTTTTCCACTGAAAATGCTTAATAGAGAATTCGGATGTGTATTTGTGTGCTTCTGTGTGTGCATTCATACTCGGTCAAGAGTTTGGGGTGAGAGTGCGTTAATGCTTACTGGTGAGTTTGTTGGACTCATTCTGACAGTTTAATCAATTATTGATCACACTGTAATTAACTCCTCTACCGCGGAGCTTTGTGACCTAGCCTAACTCGAGCTTGGTGTAGACGGTGCGTGTATGAGTGCATTTGGCTTCCATGATGGGACGGTATAGCGTGATGGCAAGCCAATACCCTACCGCTGTCTGAATTTGCAAACAGGCCCGTGCGCGGACGCATACATAAACGGCACTCTCGGAATTGAATGGCGATGAAAATGGAAATCCTTTTGACCTATATCTGTCTCTCTCTCTCTATCGCGCATCTCTCCTATCTTCTATAAATGCACAACTCAGCATGTTTCTATGTGAAACTCCGAACTCCCTCTTTGCAGCAGCGCACTTTTTCTAAAGCCCCTCCCCCGTCCGCCCACTCACGCCAACACCTATCGACCGGCTGCATTCTGTCCCCACGGCGGCCCACGTTCCTATCATTTGAATAGACAGAGTGGCAATCAATATACTAGGCTTGTTAATGTTGTGAGCGCTGACACACACCTGCAGACACGCCGCTCGGGTGTGCAGGGTTAATGGTCAGACAGGTGGGAGGTAGGTGAGCCTGTGTAACTCAACACACACACTCGGGATCAGGCAACAGGTCAGATGGATAGTCGATATACTTGACACTCACACTTGCATGCTCACGGGGGCCATGCGTATGCTAGTGAGGACCGACTCCAGAGATAGATATTATAAATTAATGGAGGAGACCAGTGATGGAGGGACCAGGAGACAGTGGGAGACACATAGAGGGATACAGAAAGAGAGAGGGAGAGAGAGAGAGAGAGAGAAATGAGGGGAGATTGCTAATGCTCACCTCACTTTTGCAGGGCTGTATTGATTTTCATTGGGAAAGCATTATGAAAGCTTTTACATGGACGTGCACTGCAGTGGTTATAAATAGAGATGCACTGATTGCAATTTTCTTGGCCGATTCCGATTTCCGTTTTTTTGGAAGTGTGACCTGCCGATACCGATTTTTGCTGATTCCGATTTTCTTTCTAAGAACTATAATTGACAGCATATACAAACAAAAATCTATGCAAATTTTAATGCAAAAATTATTTACATAATAAAAGAAATTATTAAACATTACAATTCCCCCAATCTGGACTAAGTTACAGATTTTCTCTCACTTAAACAACTTTCAAAATAAAGTGCTCTGTGACTGGAAAGAGGAAGAAATAGTTAACTTAAAATGAGTTGCTGTATGTAACAAAACAGATGTCATTTCCCACTGTTTATAAATGGTCATTTTTTTCCCCCAAACCTTATTAAATGTCTCATCTTTCACATCAAATTCTTACTTTGTTTCAATTAATTCAGTTAGCATAATAAGAAACTGTAGAGTTGTTACCATTCAAATGAAATTAGTATTAACAAACTCTATCTTTCCACTGCTGAGGAAACAGAAGCTGCATCTGAAGTGGCTTTAGATGTATTTACACAGACAGTTTGATGAAGCTGAGGTGCCATAAATGCAGTTACACTGCAAAATTTCAAATGCATAAATAATTTTATAAGATTAATGTTTTACATATTTTTTTTAAACAAAAATAAATGTTGAAAAAATGCAACGATACTTTTAAATGACTAAACCACCAGCAGGTGGCAGCAAGTGTCTGATTTAATGAGTGAGTCATTTATTCATTCATTCAACCGATTCATTCAAACGACTGATTCATTCAGAAACTAGGCAAGTGACTGTCCTTATGAATGGGCCACTGAATCATTGACTCACTCGATTCGTTCAAAAACGTGGATTCATTCATTAACGAAACACCGCTGTGTTGCTCGGAGACACACAACAGTTCTGCTGTGGCTTTGATCGGAACTATTTTCATCAGCGAAATTGAGCAAAAACAGTCAATATTTTGTCTAAAATCTAAGTCTCTTAATTTTAACTTCTTGTTTATTGAAATACTATTGTATAAAATCAGTGTCACATTGCAATCGTGTTGATATTGATATTCGGGGAAACATCATGGCCGTATAATGTTGCTTATCTAAATCATATTTTGTAAATATCTCTTTTTTTCTACCGCAGTATGCATCTATAAATTTCTGTGAGTTACTTTGTGTGTGCTGTCTCTCTCACACACTCACTCAGGCTGTGCAAGCCTCATCTGGCACGACATAAATACATTATCAGTCGCCGTTTACACTGAATGCAATTAAAATTAGAATCATTCTCACGCGAAACGACGTGTTTACACGCGACTGTGAGTGTGCGCGTGGCTGTGACGTCATTGCCTGCGCCACTGGCAATAAAAGGATCGGCTCGGAATCGGCAAGACGTGAGACTGACCGGCCGGTCACCGATCCGGGCCGGTCCTGCAAAAAAATCGGCCGATTCCGATCCGGTCAATCGGTGCATCTCTAGTTATAAAGGATTGAGAATGATGGTGGAAGTATGTGTGTGTGTGTGTGTGTGTGTTTAACCTAGCAATGTTATTGGGGGAAATTGTTGAAAAATTCTAGAAGTTTTTGCTAAATCTGAAGAGGGAAAAAAAAAATCTAATTTTGGGGACATCCTTAAAAGGAAAAATGGTCCATTAGGAGACTAAATGATGTTTTAATTCACCTCTAAAAATGCCAAAAGTTAAGATTAGAATGGAGTGATTAGTATTAATATTCTAATATAAGGCAATTAGAAGTCCCATTTAGACACACACGTAAAAGAATGATTCTCTGTTTCTGCATCGTTATGTTTTCTGATTGTCTTTCTGATCACATTTTATGTCAGCCTCTCAATTAAAATTCATTTACTGCAAATGCATGTACACTTGCAGTAAATAAGCTCAGTACTGTGTACTTCACATAAAATTGTGTTGGACATCTGTGAAATGCAAGGCAATAAAAATGACAGAGGATGCTTTTCAGAGGCCAAGTGTAACGTACTGAAAAATGAGAGGTTAATAATTTATAGATGACACATTAGGTTAGTAACACTGATGGCCATGACCAGATGGAAGGTGTTCTCATGTGACCACCACATATCTTTGCAACAACAGCCATTAGTGCAAGGTTAACTCGTTGTTTATCCATATTCTTTAAGTGAAATTGAATGATAATTGAGAATGGAGGACATAGTGTATATATGTAAAGCAGCCATGTAAACACAATCTTACATGTTCTTTGTTATATTTACAAGGTTCCAAATATGGAGACATTTTTTGGTTTATTGAAAAGCTGTTCATGCAGAGACCTGAAAATCAGTGTGAATTGCAGCCCATTTTACTTCCTTAATGTGACATATTTTCAATTGAAACAAGATATTCAGCAAGAAACACTGTAGAGGGGAATCAATTGCATCGTGAAAAAAGAATGTTTTATACCAGAACACAGTCAACGCAAATGCAAATTTGCTAAGATAATGCATAAAATCCTGTTTGACTATTGGTTAACATTATTCAATCGCCTCCTTTTTGATGTTAGCATAAAATGAAAAGTAATTTCAGTCAATTCTTTCTTTTGAATAATGTGCAACAATGAATCATTCAGCATTTGATATCCACAAATGCGCATTTAGAAAGTAAATAGGGTTATTTGGGACTTCATGTTGACTTAGTCATTTTAATACCAAATAAAGCTTTGTGGACTATATAAATAAAGCTTTACAATTAGCTTACCTCCCACATTCATGCTGTATTTCTTTTCAGACCAAATTGTAATTCTGAAAAAGTAAAACCGAAAAGTTCATTTCTTTCAAGTAGGTCACATGGAAAGAAATGCTGGCAAAACACAATTTTATTCAAATATCTTTCTTCAGTGTCCATTAAGGCTTTGTTTGCAACATTGTATAAATCTGAAATGAGTCCGAAAGTCAAGGCTGTCAGAGTTTTGTAACGCACAGACCTGCTTGCCTGACTGTTTCAAACTCAAAATGAGACACGACAGGAATTCAGGGTATTCCTTACCCATATCCTCCCAGACAAGCAGCAACAGAACCAAGAAAACACACACACATTAAGCTGAGAAGCAAAGGTGCATGAGGGGATGAAAAGTTCCCATCCTCTTACATCAGTTTCTAGCACAAGATCTAGGCCATGACTTTTAACTGTTTCCTCCTCGGTGTCCAGACTGGGAACAGTTTGTTTTAGTTTGTCCTCAACATGTAATTAATAATCAGTATTTCATAATATTAATAGCCTATATTTCCATCAGTTTTACTTGATTCATTTATTTATAATGAAATGGCATATAATGTTAGTCAACAAAATAAAATTTTAGTTTATTATATTGTGCTGATTAATATCTTATGATTTCATCATGCTTAAAGGTGGGGTAAGTGATTTCTGATAGCCAATGTTGATATTTGAAATCACCAAAACAAACACGCCCCTACCCCAAAAGGGTCTCGCCCCTATTTTGATAGCTCCGCCCCACACATATGTACGGCTACGATTAGTTCTGTGAAACAAAGCAAAACCTATGTTACTCATCTATTGAGAAGAAACAAAGCAACCTCGGTGCTTCCCGCTCTTTGAGTTCTCTACAGTGCTGGAAAGCTGATCCGATATTTACACGGGTCCTACTTCTTGCCATATCGTAACAACGTGTCTATACCGGACGCGAGCTACTATAGAACTAAATACTATAGAACTCATTATAATCAGTGATGCTGTCTACACTGGAAGCCGCGCCACGACAAATCCCCGACAGTAAACTGCTGTCGCGTTCTATTTATGACATATTGACACAAATTTCAAATGATTTTCAACGGTCGCTTTGTCGCGTCCAGTGTAGACAGACCACGACAGGACAACTGTAGGCCTTTTCCTCTATCTTTCTGTTGTTGCTCGGTTCGGCTAATGTCCGTCCTGTGCACTGATGAGCGCTCTCTCCTCTGCATCATGAGTAGACACGCCCTTACTGCTGATTGGCTACAAGTTTGTTTTGGTACTCGGCCCCGACTCGTTTTCTAAAGCGTTTTTGAAAAAAGGCATACCCCACCTTTAAGAGTTAAGGCCCGTTCACACCAAGAACAATAACTAGATAATATTAAGTCATGATAAAGTTCTGTTTATTATAAGCTTGTGCTGCAGTTTTGTCCTCTGCCCCTTTAAATGCTCAAGCAAGTTAAAGCAGGATGGATTCTGATTGGCTATCAATGTTTTTATTGTTCATCAACTGGAAAAAAAATCTGAAAATGATTCCAATGATATTGTTCCTCCATGCCCTTATCATTATAGTTGTTGTGTGAACTCTTCTTTAGTTTGGAATGATTTTTAAAACTATATCTTTATCATCATAGTTATTGCACTTGGTGTGAACGGGCCTTCTTTTTTGTGTTTTAGAGACTGTTTAAGATGTTGCACAATGTGCACTGCATTGAATATATTCAGTCAAATTCTTAGTTGCACACAACTTAGTTTACAGTCATTTATGCAGTCACTTCATTGTCTGTAAAAGTAATATAACATTTATGTTGTGAATTTTGCAGACTAATCTCATATACTTATATATAGGATGCATTTGAGTGAACATATTAATCTGTCTGCAAAGTGGTTCTGTTTACCGGTATTCAGTTCTTCCAGCTAATGCGGGTCAATCCCCAGTGTACTATTTAGGATTATTTAAATAAATTCTTCTCCTATATTTTCCTTCTTTCAAAAACATTGCTAGTGCATTGTTAATATCGTGCAGTGTAGCTGTTTTCTCATCATATTTCGGCAACAGCGTGAAATAAATTAATTTAGTTGAGTTGTTTTCAGCCCTTTTTTGTTGAAATTAAAAAAAAAAAAAAAAACCTTTGTCAACGAACATTTTTGTTAGTAATTTTGTTGACTAGATGAATACTGACTGGGATTCCTTTGAAAAAGATGCTAATGGAAATGCTGGGATCAGAATTATTCTTCATAATCTTTCAATGATGCACCATACCCTAGCTCTGCAGCCAAAATATCATCTGGCCAAATGTTTGATGGCTATTATTAGAGATATTCCTGTGCTGGCAGTACTCTAAAGGCATCAATTCCATACAAACTAACACGCAAATACGCATTTTTACAATTAAACACACACACACACACACACACACACACACACACACACACACAAACTAAACACACACCCATAGTAGGCAATTAAACAAACAAACCCATACAATAACGCACCTCTTTGTTAGCGCTATGTATTGTGTCTTCAGCACACTGCTGGCATTGAGTGGAAAAGCTCGAGAATTTAGAGTCCCAGTGTCATTTCCTATTCAGCTCTTACTGAATTGCATTCATATTTGAGCCGGCATTAACTCGGCTCTCCGATTCCCTGGATCCCCGTACTGAAGGTTCTCGAGGGGTGATCCTTTTGTTGTGGTCTGACTGTAGCTCTGTGGTTCTACAGTTACAGTTCAGGGTTACCCCAGTGTCATGAACCAGTCTGAGTATTCATCTTTTATTCAAACACCCCAGGCTGCTTCTGTCACTGCCTGTCAGAGAAAGAGAGAGAGAGATGCATGCTTAAACCCCTGAGTAATTAAAGAAATAAAAGATAATAAATATAAAATAGGTAATAAATAAATACTAGAAAAAGAGAGAGAGAGAGCAGCTGTTTATGGCAAATTAAGATATTACTGAGTGTGTGTGTGTGTGTGTGTGTGTGTATGTGTACTTGTTTTTTCTATCCTGGTGGGGACTTAGACCTGAATACACACAGCCTCATGGGGACTTGTGTCACGGTGGGGACCTAAATTGAGGTCCCCACGGGTAAACAAGCTTATAAATCACACAGAATGAATTTTTTTGAAAATGTAAAAATGCAGAAAATTTTCCTGTAAGGGGTAGGTTTAGGTGTAGGGTTGGTGTAGGACGATAGAAAATACGGTCTGTACAGCAGAACAACATTATGCCTATGAAAGTCCCCACAAGGATAGCAGAACAAGTAAGTGTGTGTGTGTGTGTGTGTGTGTGTGTGTGTGTGTGTATATTATATATATATATATATATATATATATATATATATATATATATATATATATATATATATAGTTGCTATATACATATATTACAATAGAAATGGCAATTTTTGATTCTTCAAAATTTCTGTGATTAACTAGTAAACAGAGTAAAATTTAATTTACCAGAAGTAGTATGCCAGACCTTCATTTAAAAAAAAAAAAAAGATTGCAGGTTGAAAGATTAAAACATTGCAGATGTGTCAAAATTTTATTGAGATGTTTTTACTTAGATATATTTATAATTTGAACAAATACATTTTTTAACAAATGGATTAAATTAAAGAGTCAGTAAGTTACAAAGTCAGTTACATTTTTCTTGTTGATAAATGAATCAGTGTTTTAACAAGTTAACAAGTGTTTTAACAAGTGTTTTTAACAAGATTTATTCAACAACGCTGAATGACAAAATTTGTTTTTTGGCAAAGAAACAAAACAAGTGACTGACTTTATGAGTTATTGAATTTCATTCCTCAGTTAAATGAATGATTCAACGACTCACACATAAAGACGATTTGTTCATTCTTGCATGAATTGTGCATTTGAATATATAAGTTAAATAAATGATTAATTGACTCAGTCATTAACATTAAATAATGATCACTGTTATTAATTTTTTTAAAATGACTTCCTTATAAGATTTTTAATAAAACTTGCAGTTTTGAACAATGACTTAATGAGTATATATTTATTTGTATGTATGCTTTCAAGTATTCTTAATTTTAAACTGCTATAATGTCAAATTAGGTCAGTGCTTTAAGTCCTAAACACACTGCACGATTTTCGGCTATCCCAGGCGAAAGATTGGCATCATGAAACAATCGTGGCCAATCAGAAATCGCAGCAATTGCTTCACGATGCCAGTCTTTCGTCTGGGACAGCCGAAAATCGTACAGTGTGTTTTGGGCTTTACATAGCTTTATTAAATAAATGTGTCTTTGTTAAAACTTTAGTTCTATTTATTATATATCCATGTGATTTGTATCTCTGAAATTGTCCATACTGACGTTGTCCCAACTTTGTCTACATTATTTGTGTGTGCTAGAACAGCAAATTACATGCAAACACTACACTCTAAACAAATTAAAATTAAAAAAAATTTGGGTGAAAAAACCAAAAAAAAACCCCAACCATTTCTGGTTTATTTGGCAACCCAGCACTGGTTAAATATTGGACAGAACACATGCTAGTTATTTTGACCCAGCTGGTTGGGTTAAATGTTTGACCCAACATGTCGGGTTGTTATATTTAACTCAGTTATTGTTTAAAAATTACTATATTGCTGGCTTAAAATGGGTTGGGAATTAGAAATCACATACAGAATTTCTAGATGCAACAGTAAAAATCAAAAGGTGAACATTTATTAATAAGCAAGAACACCCATGTACAAAAATATAAAACAAATTTAATTTATTTGGATGAACCGCCGCCTCGCGTTTCACCCATAGCTGAAAGATGCCGACTCCATAGCCAGCCCATAAACAAAGAGTACTGAGATTAGAGAACATATTTTAACATCAAAATAACTTAAATTCAGTTTTATAATGAATAAAATCAGACAAAAGGCATTTACAATCAAACAAAATGACCTTTGCTGATGGATTTAGCTGACTGATCTCATCCCTGTATGTTGCGTTGCATAAAATAAAATCATTTACAGCACGGTAAAGACTTTATAGATTAAATTAAACATATACAAACCTATATTTCACTGAAGATGTGCAACAATTATGCAGCGCTGAAAACCGCTCTCTCCTGAAGAGGATGCAAAAGCCCGCACTCTGACTGTAACTCAACGGTGCATATTCTTTCAGAGATGACGAGAGACTACTTCAACATATGCTGATGATGCTATATAACTGTCTTAAATTATTCCCTTAATATTTCTCTTGTGGCCCGTATAGTGAAAAACTTGAGAAAAAATGCATTTCACGTTAAAACGGGTTGTTTTTGAAAATCCGTGTGTGAAATAAAGCTGCTCTTAATTTACATTGATGACTGTATTGCTAATCATTTTAAAGGTATCATTGGTGATTGTCTTCAGAAACATTTTTTGTTATTCTGGTTGAAAGTCTCTTCACATCCTGATAGCAATCATTAAGTTAAGTG
>JAFVLL020032832.1:0-44419 GCA_021397915.2 Tor tambroides
TTATTTCCTTCATTTTTATTTAAAATAAATGCCTTTTTGATGCAATATGAGATTTGAAAAGGGAGAAAAAAAGTTCGGCAAAAGGCGGGCTCGAACTCGGGTCGCTCGCGTCAAAAAGTATGAGTTTTACTACCTGCGCCACTGTAAGCCTTTACTAATAAGATGGGCTATTTGCATTTAGTATAAATAGACATTCCGTTACTTTATACAGGGTACACTTTCAGATTTAAAACTTCGCAGGATGTTTTCATTCACTTAGAGCTGTGTTACACACTGCATGAAAGGTCATTTTCAAAAATCCATAATAGGGGCACTTTAACATTAGTTAACGCAAAACTTCTACAGCATTCATTAATCTTAGTTATCTTAATTTCTTATGAGTTCATTTTTAAAATCAAATGTTGTACTGTGTGTTAACATTATTAATGCAGTGTGAACTAACATGAACAATAAGTATTTTTATTAACTTATATAATATTAACAAAGGTTAATTAATGCTGTATATTGCTAATCATAGTTAGTTCATGTTAACTAATGCATTAACTAATGTTAACAAATGAGACCTTATTGAAAAGTGTTACTAGTATACTTTAAAATAATGTATTATAATGTACTACTTAAAGGACTTGCATGTTAATTGCAATTAAATGAGCATGTATTATGGTTTAATACAGTTAGTTGAACGTAAGAGTGCTTTTTTGACCTACTTAAGTAGGACTTAAGTACATCTTTAACTGTAATTTCATAATTATATCTATTGTCTTTGAAATATGGTTAAAGTTTACTGCCAGTTTAACTACAGTTAAATTAAATCAAGTATTTTATTTGTGCTTTATTGTCTTAGTCAGGATAGCATCTTTTAAACATCCATATTTTAAGCATGTCAAAAGATTGTTAAATCAATTAATTTATGTGAACTTACAAAATGCACTTTTTAAAAGTGTACTTAAGTGTGTCAAGAAATATGATAAAAGTGGACTCTCTTTAAATACACTTAAGTGGCCTTTTATTTTGTTAATATTATATTATCTGCAAGTGCAGTTTTTTAAAAATATGCTTTTAAGATTTGAAGTAAGTACATGTCCAGTACGATTAAGCACACTTCTCTTTCACAAGGGTTTGAGTAAGTCCTGCTACAGAGCGTGCAAAAAGTATTATGTCAAATGAGTAGGACACGGGTCAAAGGGCAGCACTAACATGGCCAGCATCCAGGCAAATGTCAGGGTTTCCCTGCTGCTGAATCAGGAATTATGAATCACAGGAGCTGTACGAGTGCGACAAACAGTGCATGTAAAGTTTAGGATCATGAGGGCTATGAGGGGATGTCCTTCCCCTGCTCGACGCAGGCCGTTCCCTTAGGATAGCCATCCAAACATAGAAGCGCCGCTACTGACCATGTGCTTTTGTGTGCTGTATATTTAGGTGAGGTGTTAGTGTGTCTGGCCAGGATCGCAAGCACGAGTGTGAGGGAGAAGGGTTTGAAAGGTTTGTTCATTGCATTGGTATGTCTATATTTATACACACACATATAACAACTCAAGTGTCATCCAGTGCTTTGTTTATCATCGCTTGCACGGCTGTCCATTTGCTGCCCATATTCTTACTGGAGAAACATTTAAAGGGATAGTTCACCCAAAAATGAAAATTCTGTCTACTTGTTTTAAACCTGTTGATGGTAGCCATCGACTTTCAATGGGAATTCAGTGGTTACAGTTGACTGTTTATTTACAAACATTCTACAAAATATCTTATTTTGTGCTCAACAGTAGAAACACATACAAGTTTGAAACAACTTGAGGGTGAGTAAATGATGACAGAATTTTTTATTTTTGGGTGTATACTGTCACTTTAATAACATCATTATTATATTTATTTTAACAAATTTTATTTTAAGGCACCACCTAAAAACAACATAAAATTTAGGTTGATTTAAATAAAAGCTGCTTCTTTAAAAGGTTATAAAAAGGCATTTCTTAAAGGAACAGTTCATGCATTAATTAAAAGTCTGTCCTCATTTGCTCACATGGCTCTTAAATGTCATTCACCCTTCTGCATATTGAAAATTGGCATGTTGTGTTTGGTTCATAGACACGTGAGAGCAGATTTGGCACTGACGTCAAATCTGGTCTGCTGCATCTGAATATGCACGAATGATATTCAAGATCTACTGCTACAGAATAGTATAACAGCTTAATTTTTCAAATATAGTGCATAGAGTTGTACTTACTACTCTTATAATACTACTCATATAATAATGGAGCATAGCAAGATTTAAATAGTGTTAATCAGCACAACTGTTTTCAACATTGATGATCAATAATAATTCAATAATAATAATAATAATAAATGCCTCTTGAGCAGCAAATCCTATTAGAATAATTTCTGAAGGATCATGTGACACTGAAGACTGGAGTAATGATGCTGAAAATTCAGCTTTGCACCACAAGAATAAACTACATTTTTATTCTCATTTTCATTTACATTCAAAACATATCTTTTTTTTATTAGCAATCTAAGGGCATAGTCTGAAGCCCATGAAAAAACGTCAAAAGCGGTCGGCGCACCAGGCGCGTGGTCCAATAGGGTTGTACCTATTCTCTTAATGAGTCATGGGTGTGTTTTGGGTGCAATAAACCAATCAGAGTCTCATCTCCCATTCACTTTAAAAGCCAGTTGTGCTTTTTAAATGGTGGAATTTACAAGAGCAAAGACTGAACGTGTCTCCAGAGCAAACGGATCTGCTCATGCGTGAGGTTAAAGCATAAACAATTTACATTGTAATCCTTTCATTTTTAATATTTGGCATGTTTGTGTGCTGAAGTGCGTTTCTATGTGTATAATAAGTAGAGTGTACAGGCGTTGTGCACCTGCCTATGGGTGCATGATACTAACGCGCCCCTTAAATAAATAAAAAAAACTGCGCCATTGACTTTAGACCAGGTTTTAGTTGGTCAAAGTCGTTTTCAGTTGCCTCAAAATAGCAACGCGCCAACAATGTGCCTGAATACATCTCGTTTTCAGACCCATGGGCGAACAGATGGGCGCAAGTGCATTTGTGATTTAAACAACGTGGTGCTGGATGTGAAAATGATAACTGCGTTGGGCTGAAACTAGCAAAAAACACTTGCGTCGCACTTGGCATCGCATTGAGCCGGGTGTATGATAGGGCCCTTCGTCTTCCACAAACTCCTACAGGTTCAGATTGACGTGAGGGAGAGTAAATGATGCCAGAACTATTCCTATAACAAGGTATAAAGCGTCTGCTGTCTCTGCTTAGTCTATGTGTGGTTTCAGGGGGCTGTTAATGAAGTAAAAGTGAGTTTGAAGTCAGTTTGTT
This sequence comes from Tor tambroides, assembly GCA_021397915.2. Taxonomy (NCBI): domain Eukaryota; kingdom Metazoa; phylum Chordata; class Actinopteri; order Cypriniformes; family Cyprinidae; genus Tor; species Tor tambroides. The sequence goes on from JAFVLL020032832.1 coordinate 3,338, forward strand.
ATTCCTCTCATTACTGCCCATCCGTTGACCCATCCGCCCTGTGATGTGTCTGTAATTTATCAAGGCCTCTGAAGGCTGTAATGATTCAGGCTTTTTAATATCCCTGCACTGCAGTCCTCCAAATTTAGAGGTAGAAAGTGTGTGTGTGTGTGTGTGTGTGTGTGTGTACTCAGCATGTTTTTTTTTCGCTCGGCTCACAAAGGCGCCCCTAAATTTATCCTGACAGTCTCTGGGGAAATGCCTGGAGAACAGTGCTTATAACCACAGAGGGGCTTGCAGAGCATAAAACTAGAACAAGAGCAGCCGAGACGTTTCTCTAGAACAAAACCTGTCGCGGGACGTTAAACTTCCAGCAGATCTGCTCTGTGATTTTGACAGGTCAAAAGTACACAACACTTCCCTAAGAGCACAAGCAGACTACCAGAACTAAGAAAGAATATAAAAAGCCAGGTTGATTCTCAGATTTAATGAAAAATAAGTGTTGCTTGCCTGTGCAAAATTCACTGCTGGGGTTACTAGAGTGTAGTGAGATGTTGCCAGGGAGTTATGTTGTCGTTAAGGTTTTCTGAATAATTTTAAGTGCATTTTGGTTGCCGGGTAGTTGTTATGTTGTTGCTAAGGTCCTCTGAGTAATTTTAAGTGTCTTATGAGGTTACTTGAGTGTTCTGAGTTGTTGCCGTGGAGTTATGTTGTCGTTAAGGTTTTCTGAATAATTTTAAGTGCATTTTGGTTGCCAGGTAGTTGTTATGCTGTTGCTAAGGTCCTCTGAGTAATTTTAAGTGTGTTATGTGGTTACTAGGGTGTTCTGAGCTGTTGCCATGGAGTTGTTATGCTTTTGCTAAGGCCTTCTGAGTAAATGTAAGTGTGTTATGGGGTTACTAGAGTGTTCTGAGTTGTTGCCATGAAGTTGTTATGCTGTTGTTAAGGTTTTCTGAATAATTTTAAGTGCATTTTGGTTGACAGGTAGTTGTTATGCTGTCGCTAAGGTCCTCTGAGTAATTTTAAATGCATTATGTGGTTAATAGGGTATTCTGAGTTGTTGACATGGAGTTGTTTATGCTGTTGCTAAGGTTTTCGTGGTAATTTTAATAGCATTATATGGTTACCATGGAGTTGCTATGCTGTTTCTAAGGTCCTCTGAGTAATTTTAAGTTTGTGATGTAATTACTAGGGTGTTCTGAGTTGTTGCTATGAAGTTGTTATGCTGTTGCTAAGGTTTTCTGAATAATTTTAAGTGCATTTTGGTTGACAGGTAGTTGTTATGGTGTTTCTAAGGTCCTCTGAGTAATTTTAAGTGTGTGATGTAATTACTAGGGTGTTCTGAGTTGTTGCCATGAAGTTGTTATGCTGTTGCTAAGGTTTTTTCTAGAGAGTTGCTATGCTGCTAGGGTGTTCTGAGTGATTGCCATGGAGTTGCTAAGGTTCACAATCATTTCTTGTGTGTTGCTATGTGGTTGCTAGGGTGTAACGATTGGTTGACAGGCAGTTGCTAGTTAATTACTAAGGCTTTCTGAGAGGGTTTTAGTCTGTTGCTGTTGCTAAGGTTTTCTGGGTAGTTTTAAGTGCATTGTGTGGCTGCTAGGTGTTGTGGGTAGCTGCCAGGGAGTTGCTATGGTTTTCTGAATAATTTTTAGTGCGTTGCTAGGATGTTCTAAGTGGTTGCCAGGAAGTGCTATGCTGTTGTTTTCAGAGCCATTTTTAGTCTGTTGCTATGTTACTGGGGTGGTTGCCAGAGAGTTGCTATGTCGTTGCTAGGTGGTTGCCAAGGTGTTCTGAGTGGGTTTGTTATGTAGCTATATGGTTGCTAGGATTTTCTGGTTGGTTGCAAGGTGGTTGGCTGCCCCCCTCCTCCTCAGACTCAACACTCAAATGGGTTGCCAGTTTGAGGACATCCAACAGGAACGAGCGCAACTGACAATGGAAGGCGACAATATTTACATTCTATGTTGATGAGTTATTTAACCGTGTTTTAATATGCCTGTGGTCGTAAAGTTTTTTTAATTGGATGCCGAAGCTTTTTAGATCAGGTAGAATCTTTGACCCAGTTCGTTTGCTCGCTTCCATGGCTACAGTGCGCTGTGTTTTCCTCCACCTGGCAACCCAGGCTGTCGAAATACTTTTGGTTAAACAGGCAGTGGACAAAAACAGACATTCCGACATGGAATGCACATTTCAAAATTTGAATAATGCTGTAGCATTGTTTTTAAGAGAAACAAGTATGTGAACTTAGCATGTTTCCTAAATATCGGCAATGTACTATGGTGTTTTTATGCTTTTGTACAGTAAAAAAAATTACATACAGCACCTGTAACAATTGACCCTTCACTGGGGGTTTGACTGACAGGCGATCTGACCAATCGTAATGCTGAGTCTGCCATTTTTGCCTGACAAACAAACCAAACAGCAGAGTAGATTAATGTCACGGGTTGCGGTGTACAAAAGGCGCACAAAGAAGAAGAAGAATCCAAACAGTCTTTAATAAATCCACAAGAGGGGTAAATCTACAGAAGGCACGAAGGAATCACACGCACAACACAGCGTACACATTAACACTGGACGAAGACGAATGTAATTGACTGGACTTAAGTGCTAAAGCAAATGAGGATAATTACGAGACACACCTGAACCAAATGACAATCAGCCACAGACGGGAAAGTAGGTCACAGAGCACATGAGGGAGAAAACACAACAAAACAGGTCCATAGGTCTGACAATTAACTTTGGTGGAATTAAAACCTTCTGATGTTCATTCATGTTTATTTCATGCTATAACTAGTAAAGAGGAAGAGACGATCAGTTCACATTCTGCTTGAACCGTGGCTCTACAGAGATCTGTCACGATACAATAAAGAGCCACAGAATGGTATTTATTGATTACATTTTTAAAAAATTTTATCATGTAGAAAAGTAGTAGCACAACAGGCATAATTTGTGGTGTCTATAGCATGAACGGTGCAGGATGGGTTAACCAACAAAGTTTAACCCCTAGGCTAATGGGTTTGTTGAAATCCCTAACTGTAACTATGAGCAAAAGTAATAGTGGTAGTCGTCTTAGAAGTCATCACTAAGGTACAGAATGTCCTCATTAGAGTGAAACGTGTCAGAACATGTGTTTGACTCTAAAACGAGTCACATGTTTTCTAACATCCTTAACACGCCTCCTGCATTCTGCCCTGGAGGAGAATGAAATGTAAAAGGTCTCGACCCCTCAAGAAAACATCGGCACTCTTGGTACACTTCTGTCTCACACCAGGGAAGTGTTTTAGAGCTATTCTGAGTACAAGAGATTCCATCAGCGAGGTTAAGCAATCCTTGTAGACGCACCGTACAGGTGAAATAGTTATTGTGTTGAACCAGTTTGACATTTGTGACGGAGCAGTCAGGACTGGAACAGTCTGTAACCCTACTGTTTTATAAAACAGTGTGAATACATGTTTTTGGTTGACAGTATAACAGACTTTTTGTAAACTAAATAATTTATTAACCGGAGAAATTGCAATATTCAATATGACTAAACGAGTCCCATTTATCAGTTAAATAAGTCACCTTTTTGATAGAGGAATCTACACCTGCGTGTGTGTGATTTGAGGGAGAGATGCAAAATGTTTCATTCATCATTTTTATGAGATTGTATTGGTGATTTGAAGATCACTACTATTCAAAATTTTATGTTTCACCAAGGCTGCATTTATTTGATCAAAATGCAGTAAAGTAAAATCTGTAATATTGTGAAATACCATTAAAGCGTAAAATAACGGTTTTCTAGTTAGATATTTAGTAAAACTGTTTTCAGCAGCTTATCTCCAGTCTTCAGTATCACACGATTCTTCAGAAATCATTTTAATTATCATATGAAAACAGTTGTGCTGCATAATATTTTTGTGGGAGCCACCATACCATTTCAGGATTCTCTGATGAATAGAAACTTCAAAATAACAGCGTTGATTTGAAATAAAAATCTTCTGTAACAGGGGTGCCCAAACTCGGACCTGGAGGGCCGGTGTCCTGCAGAGTTTTGCTCCAACCCCAATTAGACACACCTGAACCAGCTAATCAAGGTCTCACTAGGCACACTAGAAAACTTACCGGCAGGTGTGATGAGGCAAGTTGGAGCTAAACTCTGCAGGACGCCGACCCTCCGGGACCGAGTTTGGGCACCCCAGTTCTGTAACATTATGAATATATTTACTGTGACTTTTGATCAATTTACTGCATCCTTGCTGAAAAAAGTAATAACAATAACAAAAAAATCTTGCTGATAGTGAATGCTGTTAGCCAGTATTTTTGTAGATGTCAGTTTTTCCTCAGGAGCTGCACTAGTATGACTAAACCAGCTGCCTGGGTGCAGAACAAATATGGCCGCCAAGTGAACCGCTAAGGCATACCTATTTTACTTTAATAATATAATGTACTTTCAAGTGAAACGGGTACTCAAAAAGAATAAAACAGGGCAGGGCATTTTATATATTTAGAATTGATTAGATTGTAAAAAAAAAATGTTCTTATGTGTTTCAAGGGCAGGGGTTGAAAAGTAGGACTTGTTTCCATCTCAGAGTAATACTGAAAAAGGTATTTGTGTTGAATCTTTCTTAGTGCGACACAAACTCACAGCTGTGACATATAAGGTGAAATAAAGTACAGTTTTATTTTTTACTCTCAGGTTGAAATGTAAGGTATAATGGGTTATATGCACGGTTACTTCCTGGTTTTAGATAAGCCAGCTCAGTCATTTCTGGTCAACTGTCAAAATCAGCTGTGCTATAAGGAGAGCGCCCTTTCATAATCTACATAACAGTCTACAATCTACATCACAATCTACACAGTCTACATAATCCATTCAGAATTTAAAGAAAAGTTCTGCTTGTCTAAGAGGCCCATACTGTATACTGTATACTACCATATACAGGAATGACAAAAGTGAGTAAATCCGCTAAATTGTTCCACAAGTCATTGCTATGATTAACAGTGATAACTGTAGCAATCTGACAAGCTGATGTCAAAAATAAACCTGTGCATTAAGTGATTTAGAGTAAATTCAGAGTAACAAAACTACACCAGCAAGTCTATATTGGCTGAATGTATTTAGCAGCTTCTACAGTTAAAGATAAAACTTAAAATAATTAGTTTTTAAATTAAATCTAAAAATATTTCAGAATATTATTAGCATTATTGTTTAATTGTTAAATAATAATAGACTTATTTAATGGGCTTATGGGTGACTGGGCTTATTTATTTTTTAAATGACATGAGATTTTGTGACTTCCTTCACTTGATATACTTTATACTTCAGTATAATAAAAGTACTAAAATGTGTTACAATAATCATTTTATAATAAACCCAAAAGCAAGATGTAAAAAAAAAAAAAAAACTAGGGAGTCGAAAGGGAGTCCCTCTGCTGCCATCTACTGGTTATAAGGGTAATTTCATGTCATTTTCTTCTTAAAAAGTCTTTGTTTTCCACCACATTTAGGCCAACATGTGAACAGCCCCTAAGAAGCATCAATTTTCTAATTTTTCGTTTGCTCAGTTCATGAAAAGGTTTATTCCACCCCTTTCAAGCTGACTGAAATTTCAATTGGTTTAAGCATTTTTATTCCGATTGACGTGTTTACATGAAGTATTTTCATTCAGATTGGAGTTTTAATCTGGTTATAGCTAATCAGAAAACAATGCTCTATGTAAACGGGGCTAGTGACTCACTCATTAAAACAGTCACTTGCTGCCACCTACTAAAAATCTGTCTGTGTAAATGCATCTAAATACAGCTGTTTCTTCTGCAGTGGAAAGATAGGTTTTCTTAATACTGATTTCATTTGATTGGTAACAACCCTATATTGTCTTATTATACTAAGTGAAATTATATATAAAATGTAAGAATTTAATATGAAAGATGACGCATGCATTTACAGTTAGGGAAAAATGGTGTTTTAAGAACAGTGTTTTAATACTACTGTTTTAAGAACAGTGCTGTTTTTACATCGCTAGTGAGAAATGTCATGAAGCTTTTAAGTTGCCTAACTGATAAAATCATCAAAGTAGCGCTGACAATACGTGTCCGTACTGTATGTGTGTGCGTTTGTCAGGGAGAGATTGCAGGAAAAAGATCTGCTTTCCATAGGCTACATAATAAAACATAATTTTGTGGCAAATTACGTTTATGGAAGTAATTTGTCACTTTTATCCTATTGTTAAGGCTATTTATTTGCTTGGTCAGTGTCGTTGTGGGTTTTGATTCTTTTGCTGTGCTGACCTTTGAAATAACTGAAATCATTTGGCGTGATATGGACATGGGAATGCGGTCAAGACCTGCCTGGAACTACTTTACCATACATCTCCTTGAAAATAATTGCACACCTTAGAGCACTTGTCAGCCAATCAGATTCATGCATTCAATAGCTCCCACAGTATAATCTTCTATAATGCACAGATGCACAAGATATACAGAGACATGAAAACAAGAGAGTAAATATTTATAGAAATGAGGGACAGGTGCGTCGGGAAACTGTGTTTAATTTATCACTGTAACTCAGCACCTGTGGTCTCTGTATCCTGTTTCATGGATCAGTGTGTTGGCTTTCACAGCATCTCTCTCTTTCTCTTTCCTATTCCCATTTGTCTCCTCCTCCTCATTCCATCAGCACCATCCTGCTCGCTCTCTCTCGCTCAGATGTGCGTCACAGGCTGGGTAAACACGTTTGCTGTGGGGCCTTCTGCTCACCTGCTTTGAATTTTACATTGTGAGTGGGCTAGAAGCTGAGAGAGACCGTCTGTGTGTGTGTGTGTGTGTTAGATGAGCTCCTCTGATCTCAGAGGCATGAAAACACATGCTTCATTAACCATGTGTCAGAGATGGTCCTTCAGAGATCACTGACCACTGCAGCTTGACACTATTAGCATCTGTTTGCACATTTCATATGGTAGATCACAAGATTATTTGTGTCTCATAAGAGTCCTGGAAATTGTAGCAGAGCTACAATAGGAATAATTTAGCTGGAAAATTTGGTCGTTACTCCCTCACCCTCCTCTCGCTTCAAACCTGCATTAGATTTATGTGGAAAACAGAGAATTTCTGAATAATTTTTATTTTTGAGAGTTTTCAAAATATGCAATATTTATATGCAATGTCTTAAGAAAACTTGAAATGTTGTGTTTTATTTGTAATTTTTTGAGGCAATTATGGAAAAGATTCATCAAATTTTTATGTCCCAAAGAAAAATAATAATAATATATAAATAAATAAATAAATTCAGTTTTAGGGGAACTATTTGCTTAATGAAAGAAGCCTGAAAAAAAAAGTATCACAGTTTCCTCAAAAAATTGAATCAGCACTGCTGTTTCCAACATTGATAATAATAATAAAAAATGTTTCCTGAGCATAAAATCAGCATTTTAGAAGGATTTCTGAAGGATCATGTGACAATGAAGACTGGAGGAATGATGTTGAAAATTCAGCTTTATATCACAGGAATAAATTACATTTTAATATATATTCAAATAGAAAAGCTATTTTACATGTAATAATATTTCTCAATATTGCTGTTTTTACTGTCTATTTGATAAGATAAATGCAGTCCTGGTAAGCATATGATACGTCTTTCAAAAACATAAACAATCTTACAAACTCTAAATTTTGCATGATAGTGTATGTTATTTTAATATTAATATTTTAATATAAAATATTTTTGAGCATAATTAAACATTTTAAAACATTTTTTCTCTTAAGGGAAAATAGATCAAGAAAATCTGACTGATTTTATTATTAATTATCATAAGCCATAAGTGAGCCTACCTTTAACCCCAAACTTGATATCTGACTAGTTTGCATGTATGTTGGAAATAAGCACAGCACAAGTTCTTATTTTCCACCTGAGTTAAAGTCATGTGTGATGGTGAGCTTTCTGTGTCTACGTCAGCATTGTTCTGGCTTTCACCGTTCGTGTTTTCAGCACCTTGGACAGCAGCCAAACAGAAACACGTCGCTGAGTAAGAGCGAGAGATTCTCCTGTCGGTGTGCTGTGATTGGTCCGATTTTGAGAGGCTCTATGACTCATAACGGTGCCAGAAGGCAGCGACAGAGTGATTAGCTCAACCATGACTGAACTGGGCCTCTCAACACACACACCGACCAGCACCTGCGTCTGTTAGTCCACACCGCCACTGTCCCAACACACAAAAAAACAAACACCACTGACCTTTTGTTAAAGGAATGTTCTGGGTTCAATACAAGTTAAAAAGATAGCTCCAAAAATTACAAATTGTCATAATTTGCATACTGCCACAGTATCTTACTCCTATTTTAATGTTTTTGAAAAAAATATCTTATGCTCACCAAGGCATTTATTTGATCAAAAACAGTAATATTGTGAAATGTATTACAATTTAAAATAAGTGTTTTCTATTTTAATATATTTAAAAATGTAATACCTGTGATGCAAAGCTGAATTTTTAGCATTATTACTCTTCAGTGTCACATGATCCTTCAGAAATCATTCTGATATACTGATATGCAGCTCAAGAAACGTTTCTGATTATAATCAGTTGTGCTGCTTCATATTTTTATGGAAACTGTGATACATATTTTTTTTTCAGGATTATTTGATGAATAGAAAGCTCAAAATAACATCATTTATTTGAAATAAAAATCATACATTAATTATTCACACATTAATCATACATACATCAATCATAAATTATTATAGTGTCTTTACTGCCGCTTTTAATCAATTTAATATATCATTGCTGAATAAAAGTATTAATTTCTTTAAAAAAAAAAACTTAATTACCCCAAACTTTTGAATGGTAGTGTATATATTTATTTCTTCCATAAAATACAAAATGAGACATTAGGAATAATGTCCAAGCTGCTCTTTTCCAAACAACAAAAATGCATGCTAATTAATAATGTCAAGCTCCAAAATGCCCTATAAAAATGTTATAAAATTAGTCCATATTACCAAACATGGAAAATTACCAAACCGGGAAAATGTAAATGAACTGTTACAGGGGTCATATGATGCTATTTTAAAGATCATTATTTTGTGTATTTGGTGTAACAGAAAATGCTGACATGCTTTAATGTTCAAAAAACACATTGTTTTTCAAATACTGTACATTATTGTGGGTCCTCTACGCCCCGCCTCTCTCAAACGCGTCATTTTCTACAAAGCCCCTCCCTCCGACAAGTGCAGTCTGCTCTGATTGGCCAACTGGCACAGTGCATTGTGATTGGCCGAACACCACAAACGCGTCGGAAATGTAACGCACCTTACCATAATCGCGAGCTTCAGCTTTCAGAGTAAATATAAAGACAGTAAATAATGTCCTTAGTTTTACCATCAGTTCAAGCCCGAGAGGGGAACAGAGTCGCGTGACAGACACAGTGATGAAGCTCGTATGTGTTTGCACACAAGCCACGATTAAGACAGCTGACTCCACTGTGATGTGACCCTCTCTCTCTCTCTCTCTCTCTCTCTCTCTCTCTCACTCACACATACACACACACACACACACACACACACACACAATGCATTACTCTACACTTGCGCAAAACTCTGCATTGGAACAGTCAATAGCAAATACTTAAACTAATAACAAAACATACTTACAGTCGCTGCGCCAGATTGTCAAAGTCGGAATTGACCCTTTTTTGTTTTAGAAATAGCCTTTGTACACAGCCAGCCTTGTACTCTCCTAGGTTCACAAAACTGTCGTCCATAAAATGCGTTGCACAAATTTGAACATTTGGGTTGTGCTGTTCTGTTGTAAACAAATCTTAACCAATGATTCCTAATTGCATCTACTTTCAGAACGCCAAATAAAGCGCTTTTGCTTTCGTATAGAAACACACAGTGTCTCCCTGACATGGCTGCATCAATACTACTGTGGTTACTGAAACCACGCCTTCTTTCTTTGCGTGAACATTTGGGCGGCATTACGCAAATATTTCCACATCGCGAATTAGACACATGGGGGCGTGTTTGAATGAGGCGTTTTAGCCCGGTCTGGATCAGCCTTCTCTTTTAGATAGAATAAACCCTTTTGTGGGAGACTTTGAGCTTTGTAACTCTGCAGATCTTATACATGCACAAACAGCTACATAACACACGAAAGAAAAGGAAAACAAGAAATCGCATCATATGACCCCTTTAATAAGAACTAATCAGAGGACATCTCAGAAGAATATTGCTGGAACGCCACTCTCTCGTGAACACACGTAAGACGGTTAGCGGAAGCTAGAGATTACAATTTATAAAGTTTTAAATATGGATATTTTTGTTACACAAAGGCATCGATTCACTTCAGAAGGCCTTTATTCTCCCCCCGGAGCCTTGTGAAGCACTTTTCATGATGGATGGATGCATGTTTTTGGGCTTCAAAATCTCGACCACCATTCACAACCATTATAAAGCATGGAAGAGCAATTTTAATATAACTCTTGAATGTATTCATCTGAAAGAAAAAAGTCATATACACCTATAGGATGGCTTGAGGGTGAGTAAATCATGGGTTAATTTTCATTTTTGGGTGAACTATCTCTTTAAAGGTACGTATTAGTACTTTAAAAGTATATTTGGACCTAAATTGTACCTTTTGAAATGATACTGGCCCAGTGACAGTTTTGTGCCTTTTTTCAGAGAGTGTTTAAAAAAGTGGGTCTGATTGGGACAACATTGAATATAGTTTGTCCCGATTTCCTTGCAACAATCCTTCCCTTGCTAATTTACACGAAAAGCCTCCGAATGAGCCTCCGAATGATTAATTTCCTAATTACACACATTATTCTTCTCCGCTGTCCTCTGATTAGTTCTTATTAACAGTTCATTTACATTTTCCCTGTTTGGTAATTTGTCGCAATGACCGAAATAGAAAATGCAATTGTGCTTTTGAAGCGTTGCTGTGATGACTCATACTCCAGGCGTACAGAAAACGACTGTGGGTTTGTGTTTTACTTCTGCGTGTTTGATTTGACTGCTAACAGATGTGATGCTTTTTTCTGAGGTCGCACATCACAAGAGCTCAAAAGAGGCAAAAAGTGTGACAAAATCAAAACAGAAGCAGTTTTGACACTGCTGTGTGATTGCAAGACATCCGATTAGTCTGCCACCATCCTTCCTTTGTCTTACCATCAGAACTGAAGTGGCCTTAAATGCTGGTTGCCTTTTCATAATCAGACAACAGTATGAAATCCTGCCGTTTGACACGTGGAAGGGAATCAGACCCCATGGGATGCGGAGGGAAGCTCACTTTGAATCACAGCACAATTGTGTATGTGTGCCTGTCTGTGTGGGCGTATATGGCTGCGGCTCATATTCCAGAAGCTTTAGATTTGTCAGCAGACAGGCCTGACTCTTCCTTGAGGTCGCTCTGAATTAAATATGAGGAGTCTTGTGGAAAAGTTTCTGCTGGACAAGCAGTTGTCAGGAGGTGTCTCGCTGCTAACTTTAAATCTACTTTTACCTGCTTGACTTTAATTGATTCTGTTTGTGACAGCTGTGGAAAAGTTGAAAATGTTACACTGAGTGCAAAAGGTGGCGGTTAAATCTAGAATGTATTCTAATTGATACATTATTATGCCATTGTCTATCTTTAATAATATTTCATTTATGTTTTAAATTAGGTACATTTTGGCCAACCTAGGCTATTCTGTGCATAAAGAAAATGTGCGCAGTGTATTACACAGCATGAAACAGTAAGATTAGTAAGGTAGTGTGCTAATCTGAAAATCTCAAATTCCCATACTTTCATAGTATACACTGATTTCTTGTCCATTACTGAAGCATGTGGTGTATGTACGTTTAACCTGATATATTGCTTTTTGCATGAAGCAAGGAAGTTTGCATATTCAGACACACAGGCTATATTCGGAATATTAGAATATTAGCATACTGTACTGTGCAGAAAATACTATGTCCTATTGTAGTATGTGAAACAACACACATTATGTTAAGATAAACATATGAAACCGTAGCATGCTACATTGTTGTTTTAATGGCATATGGCTGTTTGGCAGAAATAGTAAGAGTATACAGTATACTCTATCGTTCAAAAGTTTAGGTCCAGTAAGAAATCTTTTTTCTGAAAGTAATTAATATTTTTTATTCAGCAAGGATGCGTTAAAATGATCAAAAGCGACAGTAACAGACAATTATAATGTTACAAAAGATTTCTATTTCAAAGAAATGCTGTTCTTTATTGAAGGCCACCATAGTGTGAGTATCTCAATTCAGAATTTTCTCATAAACGTTTCTCGCAGTTCTGAGTTTATAGCTCAAAATTCAAAGAAAAAAAAGTATCATAATTGCGAGGGAAAAAATGTTCGAACTGTGAAATAACATTAACGTTTAACGTTAGTTGTGAGTTGTAAGGAAAAAAAAATCTGAATTGTGAGATAAAAAGTCATAATTAAGTTTTTTATTTCTTTATCCCTTGGCGGAAACAAGCTTCCATAAAAATGATAACTATAATTGTAACTATAATTAAAGTTTTAATAATTGTTCTAACTCTATGACAGTGAAGTCTGCACAAATAGCCTACAATAACGACACAGAGGAACGATTTAGCTGGAATCACTTCCAGAACGATTTTCTTCAGCTGATGAACAATAAAAATATTGACAGCCAATCAGAATCCACCTCGAGCAGTTAAAGTGGCAGGTGATGTAACTGCAGAGTGTGCTTATAATAAACCAAACGTTATCATGCTAAGGTATGGTCACTAATATAGTCATCGTCCTTGGAGTGAACGGCCCTTTAGTCTTGATGTATTTCACTAGTATGTATGTAATAGACACTTTCAAAAAACATGCAGAAGTGAGAGTGAGTGCTACTTCTCAAAGAGCAGTATATAGAAGAGTAAACTTTATTATTGCCTGTTGTGTTGAAGAGGTAATGAACTCATTGGGGAATCTACTACTACTCAACTCTGCATGGTGAGCAGGCAAGACTCTCTCCTTCCTTTCCTGCCTTTGTCTGTGCTGAGAGCTGATATCGACTCTCAGGTTCCCTGCGGTGTGCGGCGCTCCTGAGGGTTCAGTCGTTCAGGATCTCCTCATGTTCTCTGGCCTGTGCTCTTGCTCTCTGCTAATGAACTCCCATGACATAGAAATATACAACAAAATAACAGCTGAGGGAGAAGGAACAGTGTCTCCATCTTAAACAGAGAGGTCTGAGACACCGGCTAGCCAATTTAGCATTTGGAACACCGCTCAGTTTCTTCAGAAATTGTGAAAATACAGCTAATGCTTCACTGGTATTCTTCGTCCTCCACGAACAATAGTAAATACTCACATGCAATTAGCAAGCATTCTAATCTAGCCGGGTTGCAGAGGTTAAATGGCAAACAGGATGAGCTCGGCTGGATTTGCGGACGCAGGTGGGCAGAGCCTAAGGATTTGGAGCTATATAAATAGTAGTTCTAATCAAGGGAAAGCTAAGCACTAAGAACAGGTGAATAATAGCCACATGAAAAGGAGATTGTCCATTCTGACCCACAGACATGGTATAGTAAGGTATTAGGGTCAGCTTTCCTCTATGACACAACCTAAGTATGGTAATGTGATGCTAGGCGGTGTTAATGTGGTCTGTGTACACTACTAGCGAATAACGAGTTTAGCTTAAGCTTTAGTGTTCATTTGTGCTATTTTTGGGGCCTGAGGGATTTGTCTGTGATAATATTACTATGACCTTGCTGATGTAGAACTGGAAACTACAGGAAATGTTTTGAAATGTGGAATTGTGCGCATTGAGATCCTATAGAAGGTAACTTTTATATTGATATTTTGAGAGACTAATGTTTTTGAGTGTCACATCTACCAAACATTTTCTGTAAAGGAATAGTTTGGCCAAAAATAAAAATTGAATCAGGCCATTAAAGATGTAGATGAGGTTTTTCTTCATCAGAACAGAGTTGGAGAATGGGTGATCTGCTGTGAATGGATGCCGTCAGAATGAGAGTTCAAACAGCTATAAAAAATTACAGTAGTCCACAAGTAATCCACACCACTCCAGTCCATCAGTTATTACTTAAACCACCAATAATGGTGAGCAGGATCAAATTTCCCCAAATCTGTTCTGATAAAGGAACAAACGCGTCTACATCTTGGATGGCCTGTGGGTGAGTAAATTATAAAGTATAAATACAGTAAAAAGTCATCAAACCTATGATATAACACAAATGGTGGCATGGGAATGATGTAGTGAACAAAATAATGTTCAAAAAAATGTCAATTTTACATTTGAGCTTCTCCGTCTTTGTCTAGATTGCAGTTTTGCATAGTATTTCACCATTAAAGTATTCAGCCAGATTTTTTAAGATCATAAGAAACAAAAATAAATGTCTCTGCCTCGTAGTGTATTCTTCGGTCAACCTGTGTAATATTGTGCTTGCGCTGAGTATTTTTAACCAGTGTTTACAGTGAAAATAGGGAAGTCACCAGGACAAACTGTCAACTCATCCAAATACCTAAATAAGCCGACTGAGCTACAGGAGCTGGTTTGAATCTAAATAGTCTCAAAGCTTAAAATAATGACTCAATTTTTATTGTGCAAAAACTCCTCAGACCAACAGCACAGCATTGTGTTCTATTTTTAGTATTGTCCATAGCTTGACATATCTTGCACCAAAATTTTTCAGTCACAGCACTGCTATGACAATCTTACACTTATTATATGACCCAAAAAATCTAATGTATGCACTAACAACCAATTACTGTGACTGAGTATCAACCAATTGACAGAGTCGTTTAAAGAACATTAAACACACTCTGAGAAAATCAAGTTCTGTTTTGAAGATGAAAAAGTGGTGATAAAACATGCCTCAAACCAAATATATATATATATATATATATATATATATATATATATATATATATATATCCCAAGATTTCACAGCTTTCGTTCATGTGAAGTCAAAACTGAAGACAAATACCCCTTAGGAGATTTTTTCAGTTCAGCACTGCACTGCTGAAACATTTTGGAAGAGGAAAAACTACGTCCTCTAAAAGTGCTGCATCATTTTTTGGAGCGCTACACACTGTCGTTTTAGTTCTCTGATTTTGCTGGCAACTCCAGCCACTGAGCCTCTGACTGCAATATCAACACAACTCCCGCCGGGGAGCTGGTCGCTGCAGTGCGTGTGCGATTTCATTCTCAGGAGTGTGTCAGGTCTCTTGTCTCAACTAATTCTGTTTCCCTGTGTCTCATCAGTCTGTGGTGACAGTGCTGGTTACCATGCTGTTGACTGGGTTTACCTTTTCCTGTGCATGTAAAACTGCTGATCAGCTTTCACCTTCATTTATTTAGCCTGCTTCCGCAACCTTATATTGTATCTCTGACTTATATGAACTGCTCTTAGAAGAGTAAAGAGTACATAATATATGTCAGGACACAAGATAAGCATCTTGTTTACAGGACTGTCCTGAAAAAAAAAACTGGTCACTTCGATGAAATTCTAATATAATCTGTGAAACTTCCTTATTTTTAGGATAATTTTGGTATGCCAGCACAATCTTGAGAGGAAAAGAGCAGCAGCAACAACAACATGACCAAGGTTAAAGCTACAGGCTAGTCTGCAGTGAATGGGTGCCGTCAGGATGAGAGTCTAAACAGCTGATAAAAACATCACAATAATCCACAAGTAACCCACACCACTCATGTCCATCAGTTAA
This sequence comes from Tor tambroides, assembly GCA_021397915.2. Taxonomy (NCBI): domain Eukaryota; kingdom Metazoa; phylum Chordata; class Actinopteri; order Cypriniformes; family Cyprinidae; genus Tor; species Tor tambroides. The sequence goes on from JAFVLL020032832.1 coordinate 19,003, forward strand.
TGTCTTATGAAGTGAAGAGCTGCATGTTTGTAAGAAACAATCCATCATTAGGCATTTTAACTTTAAACCTTCGGTTTTGGCTTCGGTTTTTGACTGTTTTCGCTTGTAAATGGTGCTTCATCTGTGCATATTTCTCACCTGATTCAACGTCACAAGGCAATGTCTTGATGGATTTGTTTCTTACAAACACAGCTTTTTGATACACACATTGTTAAATGATAGACTTCAGTCATGTGGATTATTTGTGAATTACTGTGATGTTTTTTTATCAGATCTTTGAACTCTGCTTCTGACGGCACCCATTCACTGCAGAGGATCCAATGGTGAGCAAGTGATGTAATAATAAATTTCTCAGAATCTTGGAGGCCTGAGGGTGCATAAACCATTCCTTCAACATCAAAAATAATATTTTCAGCCAGGATTGCTGAACGCACACTCTGCATTTCATTGGTTAGACAAACAGTCCCGCCCCAAACACAATTGGTTAAGCCAACAGTCGAGGTTAAAGTTGAGATGCTGAAACAGAGCTTTTGTTTTGACACCACCCTCTTTACTGAGAAATAACCTACAAAGGCCCTATATTTGTCTCTGCATATTAAGTTGGCATAGAAGAAAGTATTTTAGCATGGAAAATTGTACACTTCACCTTTAAACAAGGGCAGTAGGAATGCTGTGCCCATTATGTGTCACTAGGGGGCTAAAAGTGGCTGTTTCTAAAGCAGTCAAGCAAGACCAAAGATAGATCGACACTCAAAGTAATTACCTTGTTCTTTCTGGCCAGTTCCACAGAGTTGTGCTATTCACTGAAAGCCCTGATACCTGCTACAGGCTCTTTAAAAACAAGCCGATTAAGGTGCAAGCGAGCTAAGGTGACCAGATTTCTGAAATGGAAACCAGGAACATTTCCTAGTTCAGTGATCAAAATATAGCTGAAATATCATTTGTTATTATCTGAATCAAAAAAATAGTGACAGTATATTTTTGTATTTGTTTTTAATTATAGTGAGTTCCATGTACTATTAATATAATTAATAAATATTATGATGCTTGCACGTCAAGCTAATCCTAAATCTGTGCAACACTGTGAAAAAGAACGAATAGTAACTATTGCACATCAAAACAGTATTATATTATAACAAAATTATGACTTATCTGGTCCTAAACTGAGCCAATGTCTTATATTGCATGGATTGCAAATATGCTGTATATGCTGAGACAGCTTACTTTACTTTCTGGTTTTAAAAACTAATCATGTATTATAGCTCAAATATTTAAAGTCATGGAGCTGTTTGCATAGTCAGTTTGCTTAATGTAATTTCAGCAAACAACACCCCTGATAGCTTTCACCATGTATGCAGTGTGGAAAATAATATTTCTCAGGGTCAAATGACTATTTATATGCAACAAATACCCAAATTCTCATTACAATGCAACATGTCAATATGGTGCTTAGAAATAAAAGATTTTCAACAGGATTTTTTGGGCTAATTCCTCCTTTGTAAACTCAGATATGTTGACTTGGAAGAGAAGTTAATTTGTCCTTTTGTCTTGGTGGGTGGCAGAAAAAGGCTAGTGCCTGTAAGTGATAAAAATACAGCACATCCCACATACAGCAGTTGCCCATAGCACAGGTCTGTAGACGTGTGCTATGCATGTTGAGTCATCAATGAAATCTCCATATCTAACAAGACTGCTTCAATGGCAGCCATCTGTTAACTGGGACATGGTAGCTTACATGTTTGGTAGCATGTGTGTTGATTCACCTTGAGAGGCTTCTGGACTGTTGAGGAGGAGAGTTAAACATATTGCTTGTTAGTACTGATCTGTTACCACAGTAAAGTAAGCACTAAGAGACAGAATTCATTATTAATTATACCTAGTATAACTTAGCTTTGGCTTTTAAGAAATATCTATCTATCTATCTATCTATCTATCTATCTATCTATCTATCTATCTCAGTTTGTGTGTGTATATATACACAGTATATATGTGTGTGTGTGTGTGTGTGTAATTTATTATAATTTATTATCCATCTTATATATATTTTTATTCTTATTTTTTATACAAGGACACAATATATCCAAGCAATGCACAAACACATCTATAATACGTGATTATAACATATCATAAGCTCAGGTCTCTTCAAAATACTTTTTTCTTTTCATGCTTTACCCTTTAAACCTGGCCACAAGTTATTCACCGCTTCTTTCCCTTTTGTTTCGTGTACTAGCTGCTTATGGGTCTGTTACAAATACATTGTGATCAAGTGTTTATACTGAACCCGTCTTTTACATGACACACAGCTGACATGCTAATTGCACTCCGAATGCCCTGTAGAAGTACTTTTTGCCTATAGTCTAGTAAATGATTGCCAGTGACCTGAATCCTGAGGGGTCAGAAGCACGCCATGCTCCGGCTGTTTGCATTGCAAATATCTGATAGGCCTTATCCAACTCCTGTTGATTTTTCCTCCTGTACGTCTCCAGAATTATCCTCGCACCGCCTGTGAGTAGCAACAGATGGATAGACTGGAGCAGAGAGGTGGGGAAAGGATTTGCACTGAAAAATGAAGAAAGAGTGCACATGCTTCGCACCATGTGCTGTGAATGACCCTCTGTTGAACAGCTTCATGTTTTGCTGGCTGTGATAAGATGGATAAGATTAAGTGGAAACCTTTTTTTATTTATTCATTGCAGATACTTTGACCTTTAGCTGATTAGAGAATGACTCTTGCTTCCTTGTTCACTATTTAACAACCATTTCTCACCTTTCTGACACTGAATAATGGTAAATGTGAGATTCAAGGAAGAGTTCACCAAAAATGTAACTTTCTGTCATCGTTTTCTCAACCTTATGATATTCCAACCCCATTTGACTTTTTTTTACACTTTTTTTTTTTTTTTGATTTTAATGCTTTATTAGACATTATAGTAGAAATATAGGTCAGGATATTCTGTAAAAATTAACCTTTTGTGCTCCACAGAAGCACTGTCTAACGTCAGATTTAATTTACTGGCAGACGTGAGTTTATTCAGCAGTGTTCAGTTCACAGAAGTTCATGTTTGCTGCTTGTTTGTCGTGTACTGATGATCTGGAAGCCAAGGGTGGGAGTACACCTGTGTTTTAACAGGTCCTCCAATAGAAAATCTTAGATATGGTTGTACTACGATATGGACTTTTACCTCAGAAGATATTTTCGGGCTATCTCCAAATGTGTTTGTCATATTGTAGAGACCTTTAAACTAGTATATTTGTGAAAAATTTTTCATTCATAAATTGAGTCACAAGTAAAATATTATAAATGTGAGTTAAAAACTCAAAATAATATAAAATCTTTATTATTTTATTTAGTATATTAGTTTATTTGTTTGTTTGTGTTGCTTACTATGGTAAGCATCACTATTATTGTTGAGAAGACACTTAGTTTAAAATGTTTTTACTGTGTTAATCGCAGAAAAAACTGTCCGTGTTCATGACGGACAGATCGTTAATGGCTGGTCCTTGAGGTAATTACAGTAGCCTATATTGGGCAGGAAATCCTAACGTTCATCTGTCATTCATCGACAACTGAAATTAAAACGTACTGTAAGTAGCAACTTTACATGACATCTCGCTCTAACAATAACCTAGATAAATGTGCGCTATTTGGCAAGTGTTTGCGTGAAGTTCAGAAGCGATTAGTGTGCTACATGACATGGAGGCACTGGTGCGATCACTGGCATTTTTTTTCTGATATAGCAGCGAAAACAACTCATACACATAGGAGTAATAGTGTACATCAATCGAAACTCTAAAGGATCTACTTTTATTTGTATACATACAATATCATCAAAACGTTGTGCTTTGGTAAAATAAAGAAAAAAACAGGATGTGCTTTCTGCCGTCTCGGTCTCTGGGAACAGGAGTGTGGCACAAAAATGAATTGAAGCTCAGTGTATAGGCTACTTGCCTCACAGACATGAGAAATATATCTATAGATTGCATGAAATGTCTACTTTAAAACTAAATTCTCTCTGGTTATGAAAGCTGGGCTGCTCAATTATGGCAAAAATCATAATCATGATTATTTTGGTCAATACTGTAATCACGATTATTTAACACGATTATCAGTGGACTGTATGATTTAGGAGGGCCATATGATAAGGTTGCTATGACATCCACATTTTAGATACCAGCAAAATTTCACAATACTATGGTAACTAATAATTAGAAAATAATAATTAAGCAGTCAGTGATACAATAAAAAAAATCAAAGGACAAATACAATAGAAAAAAGATTACAATGAAACAAACAGCACTTTAATTTTTTTAATGTACGTATAAAATATTCAGCTAACAGTCTACTACAGAAATTGACTAATTGAATGTAAAATAAAACATAGTCTTCAGTGTAAGAATGAAACTTGCTTTGTTGCTCATTAAAAAGCTACAAAAGCAGTGAGTGATTTTGTCTTTGTCTTTTGTTGTTTTATTAACATTAAGCACACAGTCGGCCGCAGATATATTAGCCTGTTGTCACTTTAAAGGGCACCTCTTATGCAAAATCCACTTTTATGTGGTGTTTGGACATAAATGTGTGTTGGCAGTGTGTGAACACAACCACCCAACAATGATAAAAATCCACCCACTCCTTAGTTTTAATCCCCATTAAGCCAAATCAGTCTGACTAGGCCTGCCATTTTGATTTTCTAAGCAATGTGACATCACATTGCTTAGGCCCCGCCCACAGCGGCTGACTGACAGTCCTCCATTGCTATAGTTGTGTGCGAGTTGTACGCTGTCCTCCATTTTCTCCGCTCTCGAGCAGCTGTAACATCAACAATGTCTCGTAAGCAATCCCTGTGCTCTGTTTTTGGATGTAAGACTGAACATAAAAGTCTTCATTTTTTCCCAACATCCGAGCTGCTGAGGACACAGTGGATTACTTCTGTTTTTGAAGCTAATGCGCCTAAACATCTACCTAAATACGATTATGTCTGCGCAAATCATTTCACTCCTGACTGCTTTATGAATGTCATGTCGTTACAGTGCTTAGCTAATGCTTTAACTGTATTTGTGTGCGTATGTTGTCCAAGTATTTTCATTTATCAGCGCGGCACAAGCTCTGTAACGTCGCGCTGTTTCGTCCCATTTTTGGTGTGTTTGGCTTCTCATATGTGCAGCTGAACAGCGGTTCTCTCATTCTCAGTCATGTTGCTCCTACCGGCTGTTTATTGCAGTATGCAAAGCAGAGAGATGTATACGCCATGCCCTCTTCTGGAGATGGGTGGTAATATGCAGCTCATTTGCATTTAAAGTGATACACACCAAAACAGACACGCCCTAAAAATGACATTTTCCAGATGTTATAATAAATTACCTGTTGGGTATTTTGAGCTGAAACTTCACAGACATATTCTGGGGACATCTGAGACTTATATTACATAGTGTAAAAAGTGGCATAATAGTTATATTTCTAGTTATATTGTATAGTTAGAGTAGCTATATTGCACAGATCCAATATAGATACTTTCACACGTATTTTTCATTCTCAGCTGTCTATGTTCAGTTAGGATATAACCAACAAGGGTTTATGTGAATAATCACCAAGCGCCACATTTTGACATATATTTGTGTGCATTTGACCGTTTAGGCATACACTCTAAACTAAAAGTTCATTTTACTTGTCCGTGGGTACTAGAAAGGGGTGGAATGGGGCACAATAATCGTTTTATCTCAGTTTTTCCCAACACATTCATAGGTTTTTACTTTTTGCCAGTGTGTAGGGACAGCCTAGTAAAAAAATCATCCGGAACACATTTGCAATTGGATAGCAACACCTCAGCAACCACCCACAACACCGTCTGGCACTGACTGCGAAAAAAAGTGCTCCATTTCAGCTAGTGTTGGCCTTAAATTCGTTCTCTGCATGTTTCTGAAATCCTGCTATGCTGAAAGCGTAGTTTACTGCCAAATAATCACTTTACATACTGACCTCTGCAAGCAGAGATGCCAAAATGGCCTCAATAATTCATCTCTGACTGTGCACTCAGCTGTTTACCCATCCAGAGCGTCAGCTCTCATGGCTTCACTATCCTCCATTTGTAATGTCTGTTGAGCTGTGTAAAGTAAACATGGTGCGTTTCTTGGACCTGGGGAACGCTTGGAAACCTCGCAGCATCAGCAGCCTGACTTGCCTCTAAAAATAAAACATTTTTTATGCATTTATTCCAAATGTTTACTGAATTGTAGTCACTTGTTTATAGTTCACTACCATCTGTGATGCATTATTTTATATCGATTGTGTATTTTGTTATTAAGCAAAGGTCATAAATTGTTTATGAATGTAACCATTTTGATAGTTTTGTTGTGCATGTAATCTATTGATAGCATTGTTGTGCATGTAAACGCTCACTGTTTGCATTCAAAGCAATGCAACTTGTTTTAAAACTCTGTTATATGATTTGAAGTTCAATTAATATTATTTCACAGCGCCTACATAATACAATTACTGTAATCATTCAGAGCATATGTTAATTCACCACAGATTTCTTCAGGCATTATGTCTGACTGCTTAACAGCATGTTTCCCACTGATAAATCCAGTGCTGCACACGTAGCTTCTTATGTAATCAACTTTTTCAAGCATTATGGGACGTGACTGCTCACACTGTGCTGGCAATACATTCTCTAACAGCTTTGCCAATTAATTCTCTACTTAACCGAGAACTATTGCAGCAACCCTAAAGATAATCAGCCCTGGCCTAACAGCCTTTTCAACTCTTACTTATGAGGAAATGGCAAAACCCAACAGTAATTGTGACAAATCATTGAGCCTTCTTCTTTATTGGGAATTAGCAAATATTGAATTATGCACAAATGTCACTGCACTGAAAGACTGTCACACATTCACATCTATCTAGGAGGCATATGGTTCTTTTTCTTTGATAATTAATAAGAGCTGCATGATTATTGTAGTTAAAAAGAACTGCTTGTCTAAACTTATGTGACAGAACTATGCATTAACCTTTCTAAATTCGGTCACTTCAATGTCTATGGCAAGTTACACAAGCTAAAATTTACATGCTTTTATTATTATTATTTACATTAATCTCAAAAAAAATATCATGGTTTCCGCAAAAACATTAAGCCGCACAACTGTTTTTAAAAAGGTATAATAAGAAGAAAATATATTAATTTATTATGATATTTTGCTGTATATACAAGCTATATCGTTTTATTAAATGTGCATTTATTTACTATTATATTTATTATTTACTATGCTTTACATGATTAAATTTAATCGAGAAATTAGATAAGACAAATTAAATAAAGATTTTAGAAATTAATATATAATATATTATTTTATTAAAGTAATATATTATTAATATATATATTTATAAATAATTTTAGATATGGGTTTTGCATTCATTTTATTTGCTTTGACTTCAGTGCATTCATTTAATTAAATATTTTCCCCCTATAAATACAAGCTGTATGTTTCATTATTATTAAATTTTGTTATTTATTATTGTTATTGAAGTGATCAGTGGTTTCAAAAAATATGTAACTATTTTCACAAAAACAAATTAAGCAGCACAATTGTTTTAAAAATGGTAATAATAAGAGAATATATTAATTTATTATTATATCTTGCTATATAAATGAATGAATGAATGATACCTTGTATGCAGTATATACAAGGTATATTTTTTAAAATGTACATATATTTTTATCATATTTTATTTATTTTGACATTATGAAATTAAATTAAGAAATACATTTATATATAATAAATCTTTTATAGAATTTTATTTTTTAATTATATTTTGTAATTTATTATAATTAACATTATTTATTAAAGATTCTCACTGTTTCCACCAAAACATTGATCATACACAGTTTTAAACATTGATAATAATATGCATCTTTGCATTTAGCAGCTGGCGTGAAACTCTGATGACTTTAGCAATGAAGTGAGGTGAGTTCCGTTCAACTTGCAAACTTTACACCTTAACCATACGCCTGTGTGGCCTTTGCGTCTCTCAGCAGCTGTTGAATTGCCACAGTCTCTCTCTGACAGTATGAGGATACACTAATGACTATAGCAAATAACACAGACTGACAAGTTCCTTCGTCACATCATCAACGTGTCTCCTCATGTCTCGATTCAACAGCTTTGAGAGGGGCGGGGCTTCCAGTGACAGCCAAATAGTGACAGCCAATCAAATGAAGGGGTGGAGATTCTTTACCCAGCAACAGCTAAGTGTCATTACCCATTGCTCCACAACTCTCAGGTGGCTGTGTCCATCCCCCAGGGTACAGTCATGTTTTATTGATCTCAGTGCATGACTTACAATGGTTTTATGAGTTGAGCGGCGGTAATGACGAGGCCTGAAGGTGAAGGACCATTGCCACAAACACAGGGTTGTTGGTTTGGTCTCTGGTAGTGGCGAATCAAGAACTGGAAAGTTCTGCAACCCTTAAGTGAAGCGCTTCCCTCCAGGACTGATTCTAATGAGTGTACTGAAAGTCAGTTTGGTTGAAGGTAGTAAGGTGAATTGATGGTTTCTCCAGTGTGGAAGCTCATTTTTTACCACGAAATGAAAAACTAAAAAAAGGCTTTTTCTAACAACTGGGGTCAGTCAGATTTGCAAGATACTGTATAAACTCAGAATTCTACGTTTTCCTCACAATTTTGAGCTTATATTACACAATTCTGACATTACATCTCATAAATCTATTTTTTTTTTGTTTCCACAACAGAATTTAAAAAAAAGTGACTTTAGAATCTCGTAATTCCGAGTTTATATCTTGCACGTCTGATTTCTTGCAAGTTAGAATTCTGAGTTAATATATCATAGTTCTGACTTTTTCCCCCCAAAATTCTAAGTTTACATTTCAAAATTCTTTTTTCCCCCACCAAGGAATATATATTTATTTTAAATTGTGACTATATAGCTCACAGTTCTGAGTTTACATTTTGAAATCCTGGTTTTTTGTTCCTACCACAGAATAAAAAGTAAAAGTGTCTTTATATCTTACAAGTCTGAGTTTACATCTTGCAGTTCTAAATATTTTGGTTCCACCACAGAGTTAAAATTAAAGTAAATAATTGCCACATTTTTCCTTGCAATTTGGAGTTCATATCATGCAATTCTGACTATCTCTCTCTATATAAAGTCAGAATTTTATAGAAGTCAGAATTTCTATAAAAATTCTGAATTTTTATATAAAGAAATACACTCAGCATTGCGAGATAAGTTGCAACTGTCTTCCATAGTCTTAAGATCTGGTTGCAAATTTAAACATCTCTAACTAGTTTGCATTTTCAAATTGGTTTTTATTTTAATGCTATTTTTCAATTTACCAGTTGATTTAATTTTTGTGAGTTGAGTAGTTGATGCAAAAAAAAAAAAAAAAAAAAAAAAAAGCTGTAATTTATTAAAAACACATTGAAATCTGTTCTGTAACCTTCTTTAATGGTCTACTAAATGTTGAATCTTGCATAATGTTTTCTGTTACTACAGTTCTGGTTGTAGTTACTATACTGTAGATGGTCCCTTGATATGCACTATTTTTAGTCAATCTGATGTGTACACAGTAGACAAACTGGAGTTGAGCACATAAAACATTCAGCACAAAATGTTCAACCCATACATATTATTAGACAGCACTCTGGAATACTTCATTTTCCATGTTAATTCATGTTTTTTTTTTGACAAATAGCATGTAATAAGTGTCATAATCTACAGTCATTCTTGCAAAACAAACCCTTTCAGCCCCAATACAAGACCCTTTTGCTTTGCATCAAGACTGAAAATGATCCCTTACACAACATGCATCCAGTTAGCAGAGGCCTGAAATATAAGGCCTCTTCTTTTATTGACGCTCATGTTGAGAGTGTACACAGCGAGCGGCTGAGCTCTTAAGCAGACCAAGTCCCGGCCCGGTGGAATGAATAGATGCTAAACACTCTCTATTAGCTGTGGGTGTGTTAGCCGGGCACCTCTCCCTCTAGTCCAAACAAAAAAGCTGTGCTCCAGCCCTGTGCTCCGGTTATTAATAGGTACGCTAAGCATTTCTCTCAACAGGAAATGGCTGCTGGTGCTTCCTATAAATGCTCGGCTGAAGTCAAACAGACACTGCTTATTTCTGAGCGCCGTGTTTATGTAAAGGGTGCAGGTGCTGGATCAAATACGCACGGATGGTTTGTTTTTGTTTGTTGTGTCTTGACAGACACAGAGCTTCAGGTTGGTGCGCTGCTCAAGTGTGTTAGTTAGGGATGTGGTATGTCTGTGTAGCAGGCAATTGTGTAATTTTTAGGTTTGTAAGAACTGAATTGCACAAGACAGATGTGAAACAGGAAGTATAAGATCCTCATATAATGACCAGGGGTATACTGAGAAGTGACAGTGACCCTCTCTGGGAGGTAAACATGAGATTTTGATATCCTGAGGTGGTCTGGTCATCTATTCCTCTCAGGCCACTGAATCTCACACAGAAAAATGATGTTCAAAAAGATGGAAGTGCATTTAAAGGGATAGTTCAGCCAGAAAATAAAGTTCTCTCATCATTTACTCACTCTCATGTCTTTCCAAATCTTTCTTGTTTCTCTAGAACAACATAAGAAGCTGTTTTGCAGGATGCCTGAGCTGCTTTCTTCCATATAATGAATGAATGGGCTAAAAACAGAACATAAAAACATCCCATAAAAAAAGAAAGACTTGTGTACTATATTCTAAGTCATCTGAAGTTATATGATAGCTCTGAGTATGTCAGATCAAATTTTTGGTCATTATGCACTGAAATCTTGTCTTGAAAATCTTGTTTAAAGGGGCCATCGGATGCAAAATTCACTTTTCAAGTTGTTTGAACATAAATGTGTATTGGATCCACATCCATCCTATAATTATAAAAATCCAACCAGTGGTTTTTTAAAATCCCTGTTTTAAAATCCCCTTTCTCAAATCAGGCTGTTCTGAGAGTCCTGTCAGAATGACGTAGTTCTGCACAGGCCCCTCCCACGATAGTTGATTGACACGGTCATCTTACCTTAGACCCACCCTGAGTGAACTATCATCTGTCCGCCTCTGCTGCAGGGGAAGACAAGATGTCTCAGATTAAGCGAGTGAGGTGTTTTGTTGTTGGATGTAATAATGAATATAGCAGTCGTCATTTACTCCTGACATCTGAGCCGCTGAAGATGCAGAGGATTAACGTTACTTTTGTTTTGAAGTGAATGCGCCGATCCCCGATCTACATAAATGCGTCTATGTTCGCCCGAATCATTTGTGATCCAGCTTTATTTACAGAAGAAGTGAGTATAGAGGTTTTTTACGAATCTTTGCAATTCGCCTGTCCTAATAATATACTAGTTAGCCAGTTTCTCGGCTGAAGTAAACAGAGCTGCTTGTCACCTGATGGAAGAGAGGGGCGGGGTCAGCACAGCTCATTAGCATTTAAAGCAACATAGACTAAAAAAACAGCTTTCTGAAAACAGAGCTGATTTTGACAGGGTAAAAAAGGTGTTTTTTACACTACCATTGAGAAATTTTAACCAAAGTATGTTATAGACTTTTCATTAAGACCCTAAAGAATCATATCAACTTGTGTAAAATGGGCATCCGATGACCCCTTTAAGAGCCATGTTTACTTTAATTTTACACTACCATTCAAAAGTTTGGAGTCAGTAAGATTATTTTCAAAGAAATTAATACTTTTACTCAGTGAGGATGAATTAAATGAATCAAAATTGATTTTTACATTGTAACAAAACATTATATTTCAAATAAATGCTGGTTCATTCCATGTCAACTCAACCACAGGTCCCCGGCTCAAATATTTGATTTTCACCTGAGATTTGGAGCTAAATGACAGGGGGTAAAAACGACTTCAGAAAGCTGGCAGCATCATTATGTTATTTTTACACCAAGATTGGTAGGTCTGCAAGTAAAATCCGTTGACTTTAGCAATCTTTGTCGCATTATATGCTAATGGTGACCATTCAAAAATGAGAAAAAGCACTTTAAAATGTTTTTTCTTCAAAGTTTGCACATCTGCTACTCAGGAAGTATTAAAGATATCTTAATTCCCTTTTAGATTTTGAGTTTTAACAAACTTTTCTATTGGTACTTTTTGTATTTAAAGAACAATATCTGATCCTTCTACATAAACAGTGAGTTTCTATGAAATCCAGTGATTTAAATAATGTTTTATTAATGTACTGATTGCATCTGCTTTTGTATCATGGTAACACTTGTGGTTATTCCTGCCCCTCGTCCTCCTTTTATTTCTCATCCTCGCTTCTGCTTTCCTCTCCTCACCTTCAGTGCTTTAAAAATAAACAGTCGCTCTTGTTTTTTAGAAATAGCATGACATCTTGGCAGACCATGTGGACAGCTCTTAGTTATTCCTGCGTTTGTGTTTGTGCAGCTGCGTTGGACATGTGTGACGTCACTTGGCTGAGCAAGAGAGGCACAGGGCCGCTCCGAGAACAAACGCTGATGAATGTGAACAGTGGATTAAACACTGGCTGACATAAAACTACACAAACGGAAAGACAATCCAGACGAGGTGGTGAAACACCCTTCATTGTATCTGTAGCAGCCCCTTGACATCAAAAAGCAAGACGCAGAGAGTTTCTGACAGGCGCTTTTACTTTTATTTACCCCACAATCTTCATGTGCTAAACTTGAGTGCACTGGGCATCATTTTTCACATTTAAATACAGTGAAACTATACAGACAACAAAAAAATATTAAAACAGATAAAATATAGCACATATGTAGTGTATGTTATAAAAATGCAAGAAATATATTATAGCAAGTAATTTGAATGAATACAATGAAGTTATACTATTTAAGTTATTAGCGTAGGAGGAGTACGCCCATCTAATCTTCCAATTAATATCCAAGTATAAATACAGCCTCTTACTACCTCCGTTGTTAGTTCTTTCGCCATCCCTCCTCCTCCCCATCTCCTCCTTTTATGCATATTGTGACGAGCGTCCAGGTATTTCATCAGCGTCGCCCTGGAAACGGAGGCAGAACACCTGCACTTCCTCATTACCGGCTGATCCGTCCCAGCTGCAGCTCGTCAGCCGGCAGCATTATAAGCCCAGCAGATCTTGCCACTGTGGAGTTGGACCTCCAGAAAGACTGCAGCTAACCACTCTCTCTCTGATCTCGTTGCTCCTACAGACAGCAGCGTGTGACCGGACAGCCAACATAGAGCACGAGCACCCTGCACAAGGACCGAGGAAGAGAGCACAGACTGCACGAGCGCACCATTACACCTGTTTGTTACCTTTTTTTCCCTTTTTGGGTCAATAAATCCACCCTCCGGGGCATTTATTGGAACGGTCCTTGTCGTGTGATTTTTTCACCCCGTGACAATATTTATTGATTTATCTTTCTGTCTATAGGGGGCTATCAGAGCTTATAGTCTCTTTGAGCCCTCATTACAGACATCAAGCCAAATCTGTTCACCACTAATGCTAAGATTATATGGGCACACAAACTCGTGAAATATAAACTGAAGGCATTCTTTAAGCAAGCACAGCATTATTACCACATAGCTTATTCATATGTTTCAGCAACTTTAAAGGAATAGCTCCCCTGAAAAATGAACATTTGCTGAAAATATACTCATCCTCAGACCAAGATGTAGATGAGTTTGTTTCTTCATGGGAAAATATTTGGAGAAATTTAGCATTACATCACTTGCTCACCAATTAAGTGAATGGGTGCCGTCAGAATGAGAGTCCAAACAGCTGATAAAAACATCACAATAATCCACAAGTAATCCACACCACTCCAAGTCATCAATCAATTTTTGTTTTGTGAAACAAAAAGCTGCATGTTTGTAATAAAAAAATCCATCATCAAGGCATTTTAACTTTAAACCATCACTTTTGGCCAAATTATGCATTCATAATCCATAATTACACTTTCTCCAGTGCAAAAGTCCATCCTGTGTTGTCTTCTCACATCAAAATCCACCCACATGGAGCTGTTTTGGACTGTTTTCGTAAATGCTGCTTTATCTGTGCACATTTCTCTCCTGAGATGAGATTATTTTTTACTGAGTCATATTTTAGCGGGAAGCAACGGTCTGAAGTTAAATACGCCTTAACGATGGTTTTGTTTATTACAAACACACAGCTTTTCTCTTTATAAGAAGTTATTGATGGAGTGGAGTTGGTGTGGATTATTTGTGGATTATAGTAATGTTTTTATCAGCTGTTTGGACTCTCATTCTGACGGCACCCATTCACTGCAGAGGATCCATTTCTGAGCAAGTGATGTAATGCTACATTTCTCCAAATCTGTTCTGATGAAGAAACACTCATCAATACCTTGGATGGCTTGAGGGTGAGTAAATTTTTCATTTTGGACTATTTTTCCTTTAAATAGAAAGTGTGTGTTTAATTTGCACTGTTAAATCTTTAACCATTTCTGTAGGATTTTAACCTTAAGAAGTTTGGTTTAACCTGTGCACTCTGACGTCAATACATCTGCAACCTCGTTGAAAATGTGGCATGCACAAGTAAACTAATGACTGCTAGGGGTGATTATTTACAATAACCCAAGTTACCAAAGGACAAACTGTTAAACTTCTTCAATGCTGTGTGAAAGCATGTGCATGTTTGCTCTTCTGTTGGATAATTAGGTCAAATTATGCAGAAGTGTCACCCTTCATTGTATTGTGGCACAGGCAGAGTTTAGGAAACAGCATTATGCACCAAAGAGATTCATTGTAAACTGATGAAAACAAACCAGACCAGTCTTTTCTTCCTTTCTCTTCTTTTTCATCTGACATTCTGAGTGCACCCCATCTCTATAAATTCTATTCAAAATTCTTGCCCTGCAGGTGACGGCTGTGCACTTCTAATTCTCTCCTTTTTGTCCTGATTGCTATTTTGGAAAAACGACTGAGTATGTCAGCATTGTCTACTATCTCTGCACTATTATCTTCCATCAGCCGTAATGGGAGGAATTTCTTATGCACAAAGACTCATTTCCAGGGCCATGGCTCTTAACAAGGCACACATTTTAACCAGCTTCCCATTCAATCAGCCATGATCAAAGACAAAAGCAGCCCAACACACTGCCCTCACATGGTAATTACAGTACAAACCCAAATGAGTCCAATACTTTTAATGATGGATGGATTTATTGGCGGGAGCAGCTTAGAGTTTATGTGAGGTTCTCATATACTGAGTTTTCAGGGAAGTCTTGACACCAACACTCTCAGTAAAAAAAAGCTACAAAAGCTGGGATGACATCCTTTTCAAAAGGTACAATTTTGTAACTTATTTATCCCTAAAGAATGCATATAAACACTTTAAATGTACATATTAGTACTGTTTGAAAAGGCCCTGCTCCAGTGACAGCTTTTGTACCTTTTTTATGAAAGTGAAGAAAATGATTTTTTTATACTGATATTTGCTAAGTGTGTCATTTTAACCTTTTACATTTTTTTTTAAACAGAGTTAGGTAGGTTTTGTGCTTTTGTCATTTTTATTAGTTTGTTTTTATATTTCTATTTAGCTTTATTTTTATTTTAGTGCATAAACATTTTATTTCAGTTAGCTGCCATGGTAACAATTCTCATTTATATTTCAGTTTTTACATTTTTAAAAAATCTGATATTAATATTTTATTGTATTCAAGCCTGATTTCTCTTAAAGGAAACAATTTTAATAATAACAACAACACTGTATTGTAGAAGAGGAAAAGTGTATTGTTAGGAAATATGTTATGATGTTCATATATACTTCATTAAGCTCAATATAAATGCTTTACTGAGCTCGTTAAATGCTTTAATGTGTCATAAGATATCTATTTTAATCAAGACTTTTATAGATCGAGCTCCAGCTTTATCAAGAGCCATTAAAGTTCTCTTAAATGGACCCTAGACTGACATTTCTAGTTCTGCTTTTCTCTCGCCTAATCCCTTGCCCTCCCTCTTTTCATCTCCGGTTCCTCCTCCGCCAGTAATCTTACTTTCTCAGAAGCTTCTTTTTTCACAAACATAAGAGAGGGCAAAATCAATTTAGGCATGAGGCAGCTTCCGGACTCCTTTAATAAATGACAGAAGAGCAGTGCCTATAAAAGCCTGGATTTTAGTTTGACCTCTAAATCGGATACATTATGCATCGCACTGTCGAAATGTTACCGCTCTCGACGATAACGCCAGTTTACAAACTAGATTTGCATTTCCTAAAGCAAATATCAGGGCAACAATAGAGTAGTGTTCAATTTAATATGTAGCCTACTACATCATTTTACTTGTAGCCTGTGTATGAGAATCAACACAATGTGACTGTCTTGTGTATAATTACTGTTTTCATACAGGTTTCCTAAATGACGCTGTACAAGAAACGTTTCTTATTATCAGTGTTGAAAACAGTGCTGCTTTATGTTTAGATGGAAACCATTTTTTTTTTTTTCAGGATTGATGATGAACAGAAAGTTCAGAAGAACAGCTTTTATTTGACATGATTTCAGAATTATAATAGTTATGAACAAACCCCAGCCAGAATGTTTGCATAATATTTTTACGCTGCTGCCTAGTAATTAGATCCCAGCAATCACAGGTCAACCTGAGTACTGCTCACAGTGACGACCATCTATTGCATTTGTATCTGCGGTTTAACGTTACAACCATACCGTATTTGGACAGGAGGTTTGTAAAGAACAGATGTGGACCTCAGAGGCAGTGTTTACTGATCTGAGGATTAAAAAAGAGATTTGATGACATGCTTTATTGGATTATCATTCTCTCACGACTCAAGCATTTAATGATCCCAGCGCACCGGCAGCATCATCGTCATCCATTATCCAGAGATGCGCGGGTGTTGTTAATTCGTCATGGATTCTATGCTCTATAAATAGCCATCGTATTGCGTAATACGTGTGTCGGTGGCGAATCAATAGAGGATCTCCCGACAATCAACTGGGGGTTGTGCGTGTTGCATATGAAAATCTTTAAAGGCTGACACTGGCTGCAGTGTTTTGGATGATAATATAATTGTGAGCGCAGAATGTGGCATGCAAATGCCTTTGGGCTCTTTGTGGGATTCAGATATGCTGGTGTAAAATAATTTCAACTGCTTTTGCCTGTTGTTTTATTCAACCGATAAACACAGTAGTGAAAGAATGTACTAGATGAACCCAATAAACCGAGAGTTGGAAAAAAACAAAACATCAATGCTCTCTTCCAAACCTTGTGAGCTGCCCACGGAGGCAGCATTTGAATGCATCGTAGGCGAGCTACAGATGCTAATGGCTATTCCTGAAGATAAACTATCTCAGTCTAAGTGAGAGACCTTGTTTTAGTGAAATTATAAGGCAGGATCACATGTATTCTACACAGAGAAGGCAATCCCTAAATGCACCGCAAAAAATGTTGACTATAAATTAGGTTAAATCAATCATGACGTCAGTTTGTAGGCCAACCTGGATGGCTAATTAGGTTTTCATACTGTGTGCACTTTACATACAGTCATATCTGTAGTATTTAGTATTTAAAGATTGTTGCAGTTGAACGATTTGCCAAGCATGTAAACTCACGTCCTTGTGGTAGCTGTGCTTATTTAGCACCTTGAGCAACTTTTATATATATTTTACTTTATATATATATATATATATATATATATATATATAGTATATATATATATATATATACTTTTATATATATATATATATATTTTTTTTTTAATGTTTTTAAAAAGTACAATTTCAAGTCTGTTTAAATAATGTTAACCACAGATCTTATTTTACTCATACATCCAAAATCGCTATTATAAAAACCCATAAGAAATTTCTAAGGGAGACATACGTAGCTTGAAAATGCTTATTTTATTCCCAAAAAATTGTACACAGTACTGATAAAATTTGATATCACTGATAAAAATACATCTGTGTAGTTAAATTTGGACTATTTTTTCTTATTTGTACGTTTTTATGTATTTTAGAGTATTGTAGCAACATGCTAATGTCAAATTCTGTTGAAATCAAGTACTGTAAGTCTCCTGTTATTGGAGTGGCACAAGAAGTTGTTGCCTGTTTAGTGTATTTTCTATATTAGCCACTTGTAATATTTTCTGACAGTTGCAGCCAAGGCTCATTGGGAAAAAAAACGTTTTTGTTTCTTGCATGTTTTGCGACATTTTCAAAGTAAAATGTCCAGTGAGTGGCACTAAAAGCATATTCTGTTTCCGAAACAGATTCACGTGAATCTGCCAGTGTTTTATTGCATTGGTTGTGTATCGTGGCATTTGTGGAAATGAAATGTCCGATTAGTGGCACTAAATGGTTAATGCTCTGTTGCGTTTGAAAATAACATACTGTCTACACTAAACCATAAACCTAACTGATAGTATTAACCAAGCAAATGTAATATAAAAATGCATTTGCTGAAGCAATCATGCTATTTCAGCTTGCTTCTACAAGTTTTTGAGTTGTGTTATTGGTTGTGCAATGCTGTACCAGGTGGGCTTCCAAGCAAGTTTACATCAGAAAAGCCATACATATAGAGATGTTAATGTGATGCAAAGGACAAAATGTATAAGTTTACAAATCATAGACTATGGTAAAAGTGATTTGAGGTTGTAAAATAGTATTGTGCAAGGAACCACAGAAAAACAAATCTTATTAATCAATAATCTGCCCCCCCTCCCAAAAAAAAAAAATCAGTTTATCTCAGCTGCATTAAAATGTTGATGTCATACTGCAACTAGTCTTCATTTTAGCTGGAAACTGCAGTGAATATTAGCTACATATAGGCAGGTTTTTTAGAGTTTCGCAAAAATGTAGTCTATGTTGCACATTTAGCTGCCTTTATAAGTTGAAGAAAGCTAGGCAGCCCACTAGGTTTTGGAAGAGAGCTTAAGGGTATGAGTAAGATGTTGTTTTGACAAAGCGTATCTGGCATCTGGCTGTGCAAATAGGCAATATCACATCTACATTTCCACTTTCTCTCTGCCGCATCTAAACATATTTTTCTGCTGATTTTAGATCATTTTAAAGTCAGATAGAATTATAAAGTACTGCAGTATGGACCGGGTGGCTGATGTCTGGTAAGGAAAGAAAGGCCGACTGCACTGTCATTGTCTTGCTGAAAGTCTTTGAATTTTTATGTATTGCTCATTCTCTTTGAGCCATCATCTATTACCATGGCAATCACACTCATCCGTTTCCATCATGTTTCATTTGTCAGCTGCTGTTCATTGTATTTCCATTAATCATCTGTACAGCTGGAAACTAAGAGATCGTTTAAAGGAATAGTTCAGTCAAAAATGAACATTCAGTCATCAGTTTCTCACCCTCAAGTTGTTCCAAACCTGTATGATCATCTTTCCTCCTTAGAGTTTATAAGAATGTCCAAGCTATGCTACTTTTTACTGTTCAATCAAGTTAAGTGGGAAAAAACACTCAAGTCTATGGAAAAAAAAAGCAGTATCCTCAGCTAACAAAAATATGTTTTAGGAGCCTTGTGCTAATGGTGATCATCCAGTTTTTAAAATATTTTGAAAAAGTTTTTTTTTTTTTTTTCTTGGTTATGCGAACATTGCTGAAAATAATTAAGGAAATGTCCAATTTTATCATTTAGCAAACAATATGCGAATTTTCTTTGATTGATCTCTAAACGTTCTGAAACAACTAAATAGTATCAAAAAATGATAGATGAACATCCAGCTAAAACATTTCAGAAAAAAACCTTCCATCAGTGATGTATAAATAATGTTTTTATGTGCTAACGTTTTGAGAACGCTATTAGACCAGATTACTTTGAGCTTTGTCCAACATTAATGTTACTGGAAGAACATTTGTTCAGCCAAAGTTCTGAGAACGTTCCCTAATAGCTGTGTGGATTCTTGTCAAACATCTTCTTTCTGTTCTATAAAAGAAAGACAGTTATGCATGTTTGAAATGACATGAGGGTGAGTAAACGATGAAAGAATTTTCATTTTTGGCCGAACTGGTCTTTTAATTCCTCCCTGCTCTTCCAGAGATGTTAAATTTAAAAGAATTACACAACAACTGTTCCAAAATGGCATTGATGAATGGCATTAGAATGGTATAAATGAGTGAGCGACAAAGAGAACGTTCACAAAGCCGATTCCACAATGCCATCAACACAACCCCCCACGCCACTCAAAGCCCACAAACACACCTCCTGACCTTGCTCTCTTCTTGCATTCGGTGCGCTGCAAAAGGTCAGGTTATTCCCCTTATGTGTCCTTGGCATCGGCACATTGATGCCCAGACCATTGTGACAAAAAGATATTGCACTTGAATGTCACATGGACAAAGGCAGAAGGGGAGAGTGAAAGAAGAGACATAATTTGTAAGAGCAGTTGCCATGGTGACTTTGACATCACTGCTTCCAAACAGGATTGGAGTTTTCTGGCCAGAATTTGTGTTTGTGCTGATGATAGAGTCTGCACTTTAGACAAACAGGAAATAGCCATGTAGAATGACTGACACGGACAGGACATCTCCTGTGACGCTGGTAGACTTCAAAATCAAACATTAACAAACAATCTCGTCATTGAGAGTGCAAGACCTGAATGTCTTTAAACTTTAACCTGTTTATAGCCAAACTATGAAAAAAAAACAAAAAAAAAACTAGGAACAATAAAAATCATGACCGTGTTTTGATTGTACTCTAAATGCATGCAGAAATGATCATTAGTAATAGAAAGGCTCACCAAGGCTGTATTTATTTGATTAAAAAAATACAGTAAAAACTGTAAAATATTATTACCAATTAAAATAACTGTTTTATATTTGAATATATTTTAAAATGTAATTTATTCCTTTGATGCAAAGCTGAATTTTCAGCATCATTACTCTAGTCCAGTCTGTATATATACTCTGCCGTGCATGACTTGCATTTGTAAAGCTATCCTTAAAATACACATTTATGCGATCCAATCAGATCAGTTACCCAAATTATCACCTCCTATAAGAAGGAGCATGTTTTCTCACTTGCTTGCAGCAGAGACTGGTCTGTGCTGTTTTGAATCAACTGATGCAAATAAGAACCAGGCAAAGAAAGCTTATATGCTTCAGCTTGAGCTTTGTGTTCTGTTATGGTGGGCTGATTTCATTTACACACAAGAGCAATTCTCTAGAAATGGGAAGCTCCCTGTTTAGTGGAAACACTGCTTGTTTAACATGCTTTCGGAGTGACTTTGCAGCCATGGCAGTTATTTGGTTGTTGGGAGGGACGCTTGAGCAATAGTCTTCAAACATGATTGACAGGAGAATTGAATAAGGGATATTGTCTTTGGAGTCAAGGTGATGGGTCATCCCCCAGCTGCTAATGTCACCCACGGGGTGGTCTCTTACAGGCAGCAGAATACATGACCAGCATTCACTATGTGACCCTGTAGCACCTCTCAGAGCATCTCAAGCCTGTTTTGTATTGTGAATATAAAATTGCTAAAGGTGTTTTATGCAGACCACTGCACATTGTGCCTTTAGCTCTGACTGTATAAACATTATAGCACTGCTTCTGATACATTACTGCTGAACTGCATCAGACATGCATTATCTATGTGGAGTTGAGACTTTTAGCTACAGTGTCGTTATAACTGTATCGATAATATGGATTGAGTTACTGGATTACTGTTGAGATGCAGTTTTTCAATATTTTGCTTTATAAATGTCTGTAAGGATTTCACATTGAATAACAGCCTGTCAGTAATGCCTAAAGTCTTGAGAAATATCCACAGTTTCACAATAGGAGACATATGGAACAGAAATGAAGGAACATGCAGTGCCACGTGTTCATTCTCACGCTGGTCCATCTGTAAACACCTTTGCAGGACAAGTCCTTGACAGCTGATATTCTAACTATTAGTTTCTCAACAAAATTACTAACTTCATATACGTATATATAATATACACTGCCGCTCAAAAGTTTGGGATCAGTAAGATTTTTAATGTTTTTTAAGGGAGTCTCTTCTGCTCATCAAGGCTGTATTTATTCGATCAAAAATACAGAAAAAACAGTAATATTGTGAAATCTTATTGCAATTTCTAATATTGGTTTCCTATTTTAATATACTTTAAAATTTATTTATTATGAGTGTTGAAACTGTTGTGCTGCTTTATATTGTTTTTTGCAACATGTGATACTTTTTTCTTTGATTCTTTGATGAATACAAAGTTAAAAAAGCAGCATTTGTTCAAAATAGAAATCTTTTCTTAAAATATAAGTCTTTACTATGACTTTTTATTCATTTAACACATCCCTCCTGAATAAAAGTATTCATTTCTTTAAAAAAAAAAAAAAAATAGAAAGAAAAAAAGTACTGACCCCAAATTTTTGAATAGCATTGTAGCTATATTGTAACACAAAATTTCCTTTTTAAATAAATGCTGTTCTTTTTAATTTTTTATTAATCAGAGAATCCTAAAAAAAAATATCACAGGTCCCAAAAAAAAAAAAAAAAAAAAAAAATGAAGCAGCACAACGGTTTCCAATATTGATTTCTGAAGGATCATGTGACACTGAAGACTGGAGTAATGATGCTGAAAATTCAGCTTAGCATCACAGAAATAAATATATTTTTTAAAGTATATTAAAATAGAAAACTGTCATTTTAAATTGCAATAATATTTCACAAAATAACAGTTTTTTTTCTATATTTTTGATCAAATAGATACAGCCTTGATGAGCAAAAGAAACATCTTTAAAAAACTTTATATATATATATATATATATATATATATATATATACTTTATATATTCTTTACATATAGTTTTTATATTTTATTTTATTTCAGTCAACATTTATTTCAATTCAACAAACATTTCAAATTTACATTTTTAAATTAATTTTAGTAGATCTAATTTCTTTTTTTTATTCGCAGGCTAGCGTTAAGCAGAGAGTGAGCCATTGAGAAACTAATTTAGGTTCTAACAGCAGGGAAAAGCAGCAAAGGTCACTGTTTTGAAGGAGACAGAGGTGTTTGTGCTTTAAGAGCTGGAATAATGAGAAGGGGCCGGGGAGACTTGTGACATTTTTCATGTTAATCTGACCTCGGAACAGTGGGGGAATTTGTCAGAATGCCAGGTGGGCTTGTTACGAGGTGTAAATGTCTTGCGACCGGTGTGCTCCGACACAATAAATGTCAGGGCAAAGGATGTGTCCTCTTTGGCTACATCAAAGCGTGCATCTGAAAACAGTCTTTCTTTCACAACTCCGGAGGAAAACTGAAATAAATATCAGCTGATTGGTTACAGTGATTGCAAGCACATTGAAGCTAATGATATGCTCTATTTTGATATCTTCACATGTAAAAAATTGGCCAAAACCCCCATATCTAAAAGACAAGAAATAGCTGTTCAAATATTCTACACACATTATACCGTAAAATTTGGCAAGAGTCTCTTCCAGTAAACATCTAACGCAGTTTAGATACTAGCACACCACCAATTCATCTCAATTCAAGCTCACTATGTATACTATGGTGGATTTTGTAGCAGGAAATGAAATCTGGAGCTTTAAAAGAGGTGGATATGTGAAAGTTTAGGAGCATCTGGTTTCCATGGATTGTCCTTCTGTCGTGAATACTGAGCAACTCTGATTTTAGTGCTGAGGCAAACTAAAAATGCTTCTTTCCTGTCTGTTCTCGTTCTGTGCCTGTTTTTATCTCTCAAGGACTGTTGTCTTCAATTCCAGCTTTGATCTTTCTGAGCTTTTTCCTTCCAGTAAGGTCAATCTGACTTTTTCTTAACTGCTTCCATGAGTTACTTTGAAATGTTTTCCAATATTAACTTTTTTCTTCTCAAATGGTGCAGGTGATGGAGCTGGTGCTCGGCCGAACCTCTCTCAGAATTGGCCTGAATAACAAGTATGTACTACACTTTTTTTTTCTGCAGTGCTGCCATAGAAGAACCTTTCAGTGAACAATTCGTAAAAGAACCATTTTTTTCCTTTTTATGAAGAACATTGTAATATTCTTTCCACAAAGAGGATCGTAGTCTTTGTTCACATGTCTTACAAGTCCTTGTTTTGAATAATGTATTTCAGCAACTTTCTTGGCATCACAAGCTAGCTTTGATGTAATGGTCTGAAGTTATTTAAATTCATAGCAATCAGCTCACGTATGATATTTGTGAATCAAATCATTTCGTTTCTCAAAGGTAAAATGAAATTGCTGGAGTACGTCTGGAGCACAACAAATAAGCAGAGTGTCTGTCAAACAAATACACATTGCAATCTGCCACGTCAAGTCTTTTGAAAAAAAAAGACGCACTTCACTTTTAAACCAATTTTTTAAAGCCCACCCTTTTTTTTGGTAGAAAGTGGGGTCAGATTGGACACAAGAGCTCAGTCGGTGGATATGGGTAATAGTTTAACTTTTCACAAGCCATTTATGCTCCTCCACCAGTTTACTTTCATCTTCTAACTTCAGAAAGTACAAAACTGGCAAATATATTAGCTGGCTTAAACTCTGCGCTGGTATCCAGTGTGCTGATTTGAGACATGTGTGGATGGAATGCAGAAGAAGATGAAGTGCTTTCCTCTCCAAGCACAG
Organism: Tor tambroides; assembly: GCA_021397915.2. Lineage (NCBI taxonomy): Eukaryota > Metazoa > Chordata > Actinopteri > Cypriniformes > Cyprinidae > Tor > Tor tambroides. The sequence goes on from JAFVLL020032832.1 coordinate 43,547, forward strand.
CAGGTCCAGAAAACCTCAAGCCATATGACAGGGCTTGGCCTCCGTTGCCATTTGATTTGAGTCAACCGTCTCTTTTTTACCTCACACCCTTCCTTTTTTTCCCCTTACTCTGCCCCCTTCACACTCCAACTTCCAATTCCATCCACAAATCGAGTTGCTCTCTTGACACCTCCAAGTTTTTTTTTATTTTTTGACTGGACTGATGTCTCAGCATGTCATTTCTTCCTCCTTCCTTGTAACACAGGGGAAAGGGATAGTTGTTTGATCTTCAGAGGCCATTTCCACATCTTACAGCTCTTTCTCAACTTCAAATGACAGTGCCTCGGGGCGAGCAACTGCAACTGCAGTAAAGACAAAGCCACATGCCAGACTGAAGTCATGGACTTGCCAACAAGGACACGTTTCTGTTGCATCTCCTCTTCTTCAGGAAGCACTTGGAAATAAATCGAGATGTTCTTCCAGGACAGACAACACTGTAAGAATTCCAGATTGCTCCTGAAACTGTAACTAAGTTTAAAAATAAAGAAATAAAATTAAAACAAAAACTCACCTGTCACCTGTAAAACAGTACAAACATTCAATTGTGTCTGTCAATATGTTACTGATTATCGAAAGACTGTCCAAATATGATATTGTTCCAAGTCCTGTTTAATTTTTTTCCTCCATAGAACACAAAAAGATGAATGCAGTGAATATATACACTGACCATGTTCAGCAAATCTTCAAAAAGGATGAAAAACACCATAAGAAGTATAGTCGATGCGATGGCATTATGTGATGAACATACACTATATAGACAAAAGTATTGGGACACCCCCTTCTTTAGAACAGAAAAATGCACTTCCAAATCTGTGGCAACAACGATGGGAACAT
>JAFVLL020032834.1:0-37386 GCA_021397915.2 Tor tambroides
TGGGCGGCCATGGCAGATCAGCCGTGGCCCTAGCCGGCTTGGCCACGGGCACCCCCCCCCCCCAAAAAAAAAAATTTCCTGGGGAAATCGAAGACATCTGGGGGGCACTCTGGAGAAGCGGGCACTTGAGGGCGCTCTGGAGGAGCAGGCACTCGAGGACGCTCTGGAGGAGCGGGTACTTGAGGGCACTCTGGAGGAGCGGGCACTGGAACGGGCCCTGGAGGAGCGGGCACTGGAGGAACGGGCTCTGGAGGAACGGGCACCGGAGGAACAGGCTCTGGAGGAACGGACACTTGAGGTTGCTTGTGAGGAGTGGGCTCTGGAGGGCAACTGAGAGGAGCGGGCTCTGGAGGATGCTAGCAGGGAGCGGGCTCTGGAGGAGCGTGCACTGGAGGGCACTCTGGAGTAAGGAGCGGCGCCGAGAAATCCGGGGGTAGCGCAGTATCCAGGAGCTCTGGGGTTGGAGCCGGCAGGCTTGACAGCGGAGAGGCCGGCAGACTTAAGTGAGCCGTGGACGGCTGCCTGGACTTCACCGCAGAAGGCGGCCTTGAACTGCTGTATTCCACTGTATTCCTTTTAGCCATCTCTTGCCTGAAGAGAGTCAGCAACCTTCAGGCCCTTTTCGTGGACCCTTCATGTCTTGAGCTTGCACTTGGTGTGGCCAGAGCTTTCCTATACTCTAGACCTGGGTATGTTCCTAAGGTGCCCTCCTTGGTTCCACGGCCAGTTGTGTTGCAGGCTTTCTGTCCTTCTCCCTTTCGGGACCCCGACCAGGAAAAGCTTAATTTCATGTGTCCAGTGTGAGGACACTGGTCTCGTACGTCCACAGAGCTGCCCTTTGGAGGAAGTCTAATCAGTTATTTGTCTACTATGGTCCTCCTAAGAAAGGTTTTCCTGTGAACAAGCAGACCCTATGCAGATGGATAGTGGATGCTATTTCCATATTCTATGAGTCCTCTGATCTCCTCTCTCCATTGGGGGTCAGGGCTCACTCTACTAGAAGTATGACAGCCTCCAAGGCCTTTTTTTCTGGTGTTTCCTTACACGACATCTGCAACGCTGCGGGATGGTCCACTCCGCTTACGTTTTTCAGGTTCTATAACCTTGACTTTGATGCCACACTAGGCAGGGATTCATAACCATGGTGGCGTGGACATTGTCGTTCCCAAAGGATTTTGATGCAGTGCAAGTTCCTGAAGGGGAACGTCAATAGGTTACATATGTAACCCTAGTTCCCCAAGGAAATGAAACGTTGCATCTCGTGCCATACTTCCTGCATCTTGGTGAGCACTTCCTTCTCAATTCAGAAGCTGTCGCTGTATCCACCTCATGTGCTTTTATGCTTCCTGGTACATCACCCCGCCCGTGACGTCTCGCCATTCCATTGGACTGATTTCACATGTGATTCAGAGCGTAGTCACGCAGAGGCATTCCCAAAGTGTTTTGATGCAGCGTCTCATTGCATGTAGGGTTACATACGTAACCTAGTGATGATTTATATTAATTTATATTAGAAAGGCTTTAAAATATTTTTAAGACTTCCCAGTTCATTTTCATGTGAAATGAGGTATAGGCTATTTTATGAATCTCGCGAAGGTGTTCAGTGTCGCCCAGCCCGTAGCTCTACAAATGTCTGCCAGATAAGCACTGTGTAGAGACCTGCTCGCTCCCACAGAAATACATGTTATCTTATCCCGCTCCCGCCCGCGACATTCATGTTTTGTCCCACTCCTGCCCACAAAAGCCCGCATAAAAGTAATCTATATAGATTCTTTTCAGTGTGTCGAAGAAATTTACATGAGATGGTTCTGTAACATCTCCTAAGGTCCACAATATCCCAGCATAAACGCTCAAGATAAAATATTTGTTATTTAGGCTAAGCATCAACATTCACAAACCACTTTAACAGAAAAGCAAGCATGGGCTGCTGCATGCATGGTTTGGCATGGCGGAGTGCCAGCAAACAGCTCTCCCTTTTTATCACTAAAGCTGACATCTCAGTTCATCGCGTTCTCATAAAGCTCCGTTATAACACAATGAACATATGCACAATGAATCTTTCACAGTGTCTACACTTCATGTGTTAAAATGAAAGGATTCGTGAGCATGCAATTTCAGCATTGCTGTGAGTGGATTCTAACTTAATCACCTCTGATTGGCCATTGTGTTCCAGAAATCAACAGCTACAGTATGTCTGTGATTGGCTACATTGCACAACACTTTAAACACGTGTTATAAATAGAAACTCTGCCTAGCTTGCATGTTAATAATTTTAATGTTAATATTAGTTGTTCTTTTTGATTTTGTGCAACAGATAAATAACAATTTATATGTTTTTAGATATTTTATGTTTAGATATTGCTATTTTGCGGGAGTCCCGTGAATCATTTTATCCTTCCGCATCCTGCACACACACATCTCTACCCGCCCGCACCCGTACTCACCCATCAAGTGTTGTCCCGCGCCGCACCCTGTTGCGTTGGGTCCCGCGGGAGTGCAGGTCTCTAGCGCTGAGCTCGAGTCGAATGAGCTCTCACCCCCATGGGGCACGGCTCGCCTTAGGACTTGTTCGCTGAGTGATGGAATTCACTATCCAATGGTCCAACCTCTGCTTGGAGACAGCCTTCCCTTTCTGCTGACCTCTGTAACAGAAAAAGAGCTGCTCAGAACCACATACACTTTCAAGTTGGAGGGTGACAGCCTACGCTCCAACCTTTCTTGCAGAAAAGAATGCACTACTCCAATCGTGCATCTTTCGGGGGGCTTCTCTGCGATTAGAACACCAGTTCACGAACCGACTCCACTTCAGTGCATAGGCTTGCCTTGTAGAAGGGGCTCTAGCATGAGTGATGGTGTCCACACATGGTGGTCCCAGAGATCTGGATGTGGGTGCCATATGGTGCTGAGCCTCTGAGAAAGGAGGTCCTTCCTTAGAGGGATGCGCCAGGGAGGGGCTGTTGTGAGGAGCATGAGTTCTAAAAACCAGGTCCGGGTGGGCCAGTTAGGCGCAACCAGCAGGACCTGTTCCTCATCCTCCCTGACCTTGCACAATGTCTGTGCGAGAAGGCTCACTGGGGGAAATGCATATTTGAGTAAAGCGTGTTGAGCCAGCTGTGTGCCAGTGTGTCCGTGCCGAGGGGAGCCTCGGTCAGGGAGTAATACAGCTGGCAGTGGGAGGACTTGTGGGAAGTAAACAGGTCTACCTGGGCTTCCCTGAATTGACTCCAGATCAGCCGGATTGTCTCGGGATGGAGTTGTCATTCTTCGGGGATTGTGAGCTGTCGTGAGAGCACGTTGGCTGTCCAACTGAGCTCCCCTAGAATGTGGATGGCACACAGCGACTTAAGCCACGTCTGACTCCAGAGGAGGTGATGGCGGGTGAGTTGTGACATGCGACGTGATCGTAGACAACCCTGCCGATTGATGTATGAAACGGTCACAGTGTTGTCCATGCAGACCAACACTTGCTTGCCAAGCAGCAGCGTCCAGAACTGCCACAAGGCTAGTAGCACTGCCAGCAACCCGAGGCAGTTGATGTGCCAAAGGCCCTGTCCAGAACCCGAGGCTGACTGCACGTTGCATGTAGCACCCTAGCCCACACTGGAAGCATCCGTCATGACAACGCCATGCCGAGACACTTGTTCTAAGGGCACTCCGGCCCATAGAAAGGCAAAGTCTGCCCAGGGGCTGAATGAGCGGCAACACGTCGGCTTGATGGTCATGCGAACTGTACTGCGGCGCCATGCCCATCTTGGGACCCGAAAGTGTAACCAGTGCTGAAGTGGTCTCATATGAAGCAACCCGAGTGGCCTGACTGCGGCTGCCATATGCCCCAGGAGCCTCTGAAAGTGTTTCAGTAGTACCACTGTCCTGCTTCTGAGGGAACTCAGGCAGTTCAGCAATGACTGGGCGCGCTCGTTGGTGATTCTCTGATTCTCTGCATGGGGGAGAGCTTGTACTTTTCCCAGTTGACCCGAAGCCCCAACTGGCTGAGGTGCCGGAGCACCAGGTCCTTGTGATCACACAACTGTTCTCGCGAGCGGGCCATGCTCGAGGTAGTTGAGGATCCTGATGCCCACTTCCCATAATGGGGTAAGGGCGCCCTCCACGACCTTCGTAAAGACACAGGAGGGACAAGGACAGTCCAAAGGTGAAGACCCTGTACTGCCATGCCCAACCCTCGAACACAAACTGTAAGGATGGCCTGCGCCGAGGAAAAATTGAGACATGAAAGGACGATAGCCCATCCCACGATGCTGCAATCGACATCTAATCCTCCGGCAGCACACTGAAATGAAATGCTGGGACCATCACAAGACGGGCCTGCGAAATCACTCGGGAGCTGCACGAGACAACCGCTGCGGGAGGAGTAAGAGATCCGCGGGGAATGACCTAGCGGAGAAGCTCTCACTGTGATCCTCGGATCTCCCAGAGCACTAGCCGGCGGTCCTCTGCTAGAGGGTGCTGCTCTCATCCATGTGAGGAGAGAGGAGCCGTCCGTGATTTGCTCTTTTAGAGAAACTGCTCTTTTAGTTTAAGTGCGAAGGCGAATCACTGATGACAGGGACACCACTGTATGCGCCGTAATGCCAACCAGAACAGCCTCTTCTCTTTCCAGCTCAACACGATTGGCTTTGTAGAGTTTAAATTCATTCACCCACTCGCCTCCTAAGCAAAAATCCGATGAGTGGATGCCCTTGTCGCCTCTTTATACCTGCAGACACGGGGAGTGGCTCAGCATGCAAAATCCACTAGCCAAATTTCAATAAAATCAGAGATGACTGGGACTCCCAAGTAGACCCCTAATGTCGAGTCACGACTTAACTCGTAGTGACCGACAGATAGGGAACTATGGTGGTGTTGTCTTGATGATGACATGTTCTGAAGGTCAAAGCCAGCATTGGACAAAGAGAACCAAGAACATTGGCGCAAAGAGAAACAAGACATTGGCCCAAAGGAATGATGGACACTTACCTGTGAGCCGCTGGTGTTGCAGTGCCTCAGAGGGGCACCATCAATGGCCTCAATATATCATCTCAATATACATCAATGGCCAATATATTGCCATGTTTCTAGTAAAGCTATTAGAGGGAGCACCGAGTGAACCTATGAAAGGGAACAATTAGTGTTTTCAATATGTGACTTTGCATTAACTGAGGATGTTAATGTCTACCTACTGAAAGACAGAGTTTTCTTTGTTTGAGGAATTTACTTATTTTCATCACTATTAGTGTGCCTGGACATGCTTTTATTTGCACATAACACATTCACAGAGTAAAACTACTTCAGAAATCTCATGCTAATTCAATCTATTGCAAAAGTTTATGCATATGTATGTTCAATAGTTTAGATCAAGATTCCTGATCTTAGTTTGTCAAGCTTTACATAACTGAAATTCTGAGATAAATGTCAGTCATATCAAGATTTCAGCAAAAACAGTCAGCAGATAAGACACCCCAACCAAAACTGAGTTGTTTCAATGCCTTTAAGGTTGTCATCTCTGTAAAAGATTTTCAGTCATAAGTTTATTATAGCAAGCCTTCAGTTGTACCCATCTATTACAGCTGTTTGTGCGGTTTTCCTGTTCTTATTTGGCCAGAAAATGTCAGAAGTAGTTTTTTACTGATATCACCTTTAATCACTTTTTACTTTTTAAACATTGCTTTAAATTTTCTAACAGAAGAGATTTTAGCCAAACAAACAAACAAACAAAAAGTTAAGTGTGACATACCTGACCAATAAATTTCAAGTATTTTTCAGTTGGCTAATACAGAACACTATCTTGCATGAATAAAGCTAAATATTGCTGGGAAAATCAATTTTGCCTTTGGCTTCTGCAAGAACATCAGCAGGATGTCTGTTGAAAAAGGGCTTGAACTTGCTTAGTCATTTTTAATCCCATATTCTTTACTAGTCACTATCTTTTACGATCGCAAACTGGAGTGCCCATGAACTCCACTAGAGGGAAATCCATTCCAGACTCTTGCCACTCTACTCTGGACTCCATTTCCCATGACCCTCTACCAGGGGCGTTTCCACCGAGGAGGCAAGGGAGGCAATGTCTCCTCAAAAAATTGGATGAGAAAATAATTGATATTACAAACATAAATTGCAAATGTTACTAAATATGGCATTAAAAGTATAAAATTCACTCGTTTTTATAAAGTAACGCTGTCAAACAGCGACACCCACAGGTAAAGTTACAGCGGAGGCTTGCCTCCCTTCGGTCCATAGACTTAAAACAGAGACCCTAAAGTGTGCTGTGACTTTTTTGGAGGCTCATTGAGATGAATGGGGGAAAGTCACGTGAGAGGAGGCAATGCCTCCAGTGCGCTATAATTGTATATGATCGGTTATGATTGGACGTGATTGGTTCCTGCGATAAATCCCGCCTCTTGTTTTCGTGCGAGCTCTTGGCCTAAATGAAGAAAATTATGGCTTTATTGATTAATTATAAAGTAAGTAAATAACTCTCCTGCTTAGATACCACTGCTTTGTGTCACGTCAAAATAAAACTTGAAATGGTCTGAAAACGTGATGACTGCATCAGTTTTGAGTGAGCATTCAGTGTGATGAAATGAAAGATATATCTTCGTGTCTGTGGCAGTGTTTACATTGCTTTTATGACGATGACCCGAAAATAAGTTGACTATTAAAAAGAACAGCAGAACATCAGTTCACAAATAAAAAAATATTGGTAACATTTTACGATAAGATGTCATTTAATCTAACATGAACAAACAATGAACATTTATTACAGTATTTAGCCTATTAATCTTTGTTTACATTAGTTAATACAAATACAGTTCATTGTTAGTTCATGTTAGTTCACAGTGCATAAACTAATGTTAACAAACACAACTTTTGATTTTAATAATGCATTAGTAAATGTTGAAATTAATATTAACTAAGATTAATAAATGCTGTAGAAGTAGGCTATTGTTTATTCTTAGTTCATGTTAACTAAAGTAGTTAACTAATGTTAACTAATGAAACCTTATTGTAAACTGTTTCCAGAATATTGTTCAAATTGTTACTGCCTTTAGTTATTATTTTGGAATAAATATAAAAATGCATAAAAACACTATGAAATGTATAATTAGTATTAAAATGATTAAATAAAATAAAAAATAATATTAATAAAATACAAAATATAATTATATTTGTTCTCTTTTTTATGTAATATTTATTTACCCAGGAAAATGTGACAACATTAAGTGTAACAGGGACACACACACGCACATATATACATATATATATATATATATATATATATATATATATATAACTGCCTCCTCATTTTAAAACACCACCGCACGCTACTGCCCTCTACCTAGAAATAAAATACGGACACCTCCCTTTACCCATCAGGAGGAGTATAAAAGTTGCACACACACACTCTAGAGCGCTGATTATTGTATAGGAATTCCTTGTTCCTAGTTTCCGTGTTTCCTAGTTTACCTGTGTTTTTGATCCTTGGACTCTTTCCTTGTTTTTTGATTTGCTGCCTGCCCTTACCATTTCCTGTGTATTGGATAGGGCTGCCCCCTAATAGACGACTAATTGGTCGACCAGAAGAGTCTTGCTTAGTCACAGAAAGAAAAAAATCCACAGGCGAATTCACGCAGTCCGTGACTAACAGCTCGTTAATGTCTAGTCTTTGGTACATCAGGCAGAACATCCAAACGCTCGCCTATCATTTATCGACCTCAAATATGGCTCATCATCTAAAATATGTAAGTATTAACAGCTTTACATGGCCGCTCAATCTAATGTTAACCTAGAGAAATGTGCACTGTTCAAGTGTCTGTGTGGAGTGTGGAAGCTGAACAGTAGCACTCACTGCAGGACAGGTGCACTCACTTGCTCTTAAAATATTCCATAATTTTTGGTCATACAGATAAAAGTAATACATCTTTCAAATCTGTAAAGACTCTAAGTTTATTTGTGTGCACTCACAATACCGTGCTTTTGTACAATATTGAATGCAAATATGATGCGCTTTCTGCTGTCTCGGTCTCTGTGAACTTGAGTGCGAAACTCTGTGTATATCTTTGCCTTACAGACATTAAAAATATATCTATAAATGTCTACTTTCAAATGAACCAGTTCAAATGGAAAACAAATTCTCAGATTATGTAATCCGTATGAAACATGCACACAGGCGGTGTCCCCGTCATCATCCACTACTGCGGAGATGACGAGTCAGTGTCACTGACTTCATCTCTGAAGCTGAAAACAAAGAAAGCACTAGTTTTTCAAATTATTAAAATGTTAATGCAGTCTACTTACTGTTTTTCCCTGATACATTCATAATCATTATTTCTGCCGGTGCGCTGTAGCAAGCTTTATGCATGTACTTGAGCGCTTATTAGGCTATGTAAGCAATTAAAGGCTCATTATAATGATTTAAATGGTTTAATAATAAACGTGCGATCAGTCGACTAATGCTTCAAATGAATGACTACTAGTCGACCAGAAAAATCCTTAGTTGAGGCCAGCCCTAGTACTGGATTACTCTTTTGCCTCTGCCTTGGATTATACTGTTTGCTGGTGCTCGACCCTGCCTGTTTTGACCACGTTTGTAAATAAAACCTTGCATTTGGATCCCCAACTCCTTTGTCATGCTCCCCATGTTACAGAATAATCAGCCATACCTGGATCCAGCGGCTTTATTCAACAACCCAGCCCAAGGAGGCAAGGAGGCCTATCTATTGAGAAATATGTTCACTGGTTCTGTGAGTTGTCATATCAAGTACCGCTGTATGATGAAATTTTGTTTAAGAACTTGTTCCGCTTTGGATTTAATGAGCCAACTAAATCATGGCTACCTAGAGGGGAAGTTAAATGCTCTCTAAGAGACTTAATGGATGATGCTCTGTTATTATGTGGCTCTCTTTTCATGGTGGGAGAAGCAGAGGACTTTGTTGATACCCCTAAGAATTTTTTTTTGGGGGGGGGGCAACATCGGCAAGCTAGTTCGGCAGCGGAGCTTGACCCATCATGGCCACCAGCAGGTCCTGTGATTATGGTTGCCACTTCTGTGTTTCCTGCACCATCTTGTTCTGTTATCGCCAGTTCAGAGTCTCATCCCAAGATGGCCGCCAGCTCAGAGTCTTGGTTCAAGATGGCCGCCAGCTTAGAGTCTCTACCCAAGATGGCCGCCAACCCAGAGCCCCTTTACAAGATAGCCGTCACGCCAAAGCCTCCAGCCATTATGGATGTCAAACCACAGCCTTCAGTCATTATGGATGCCACTCCAGTGTTCCCAAGCATTGTGAATGTTGCATTTGAAGACACCCAGGCAGTCCACAGGTGTTTGAGGCTGGTTTCCAGTTTGGTGGACCCACCACTGCTTTCAGCCAGAACAGCGGGCATTCCAAAGGCTTCAGCACTGGTCGTCACAGAGACTGATCCTCTTTCCTCAGTGCTCCCTGTAATGGCGGTCGCCATTCTGTGTGTTTGGGCTACACACTGCTCTGAGTCTGCTCCAGAGTCCATTCCAGTCCTTGAATCTGATCCAGAGCCTTCTCCTCCCGAGGTAGCAGCTCCTGCTGCAGAATCTCTCAAATCAGCGGCATCCGCTCCAGCTCTTCCCGAGGTGGCAGCTCCGGCTGCAGAACCTCCCAAATCAGCGGCGTCCGCTTCTGAACTCTCGACCTGTCCTGTTACTGAGACCATCTATGAACTCTCTGCCTGCCCTGTTACGGCCAAGGAGGCCATCTCTGAGCTCTTCGCCTGCCCTCTCCCGGCCAAGAAGGCCATCTATGAACTCTCTGCCTGTCCTTTTACGGTCAAGGAGACCATCTGTGAACTCTCTGACTGTCCTGTCACGGCCATGGAGGCCATCTGTGAATTCTCAGCCTGTCCTGTCTCGGCTGCAGAGGCCGTTGTTAACCTCTCTGTGCTCTCTGTGCTCTCTGTTCCAGTCCTGCCTTGGTGGTCACCTGCCTTGTTAGCTCTACGTTGGTGGATATCTGCTCTGCTGTGGTGATCATCTGCTCTGCCGTGGGGATCTTTGCTCTCCTCCGATGTGCTGTGGTGGTCATCTGCTCCACCGTGGGGATCTTTGCTCTCCTCTGCTTTGCTGTGGTGGTCATCTGCTCTGCCGTGGGGATCTTTGCTCTCTTCTGCTCTGCTGTGGTGGTCGTCTGCTCCACCGTGGGGATCTTCGGACCCATCTACTCAGCTGTGGGGGTCTTCATCTCTGCCCTGGTGGCCTTCAGCTCCGCCTGCTCTGCCCTGGTGCTCTTCAGCTCTACCTGCTCTGCCCTGTTGCTCTTCAGTTTCGCCTGCTCCGCCCTAGTGCTCTTCAGCTCCACCTGCTCCACCCTGGTGCTCTTCAGTTTCGCCTGCTCCATCCTCATGGTCTTCAGCTCCGCCCTGGCTCTCTGCTCCTAGGTCCTACGTCTCTCTAGGTCCTCCTCCCGCACATGGACCTGACCATGAAATGGAAACCATCAAATGATTTCAGCGTCTTTACCTAGATTTTTATACTTTGTCCCCAGATTTCCATAAATGAGCAATTCTTTATTATCACTGGGTAAAAAAAAATAATGTGATTGTTTTGTAAATAAATGGAAAGCAAACTATAATATATATGGGCAGCTACAGGGACAATATATATTCAACGTGGAGTAAACAGACCATATACTAAACTTTTTTTTCCCCAAAAGCTTTTAAAACTGATTATTTTTTTTATTTTAATTCAGAGAACTCTGATTTGCTTTTTGGTTTCTAAGAATCTAAGGCTTTGCTTACAACTGGTATTAACATCTGTCTTGGATGTTGGTATTAACGTCTTTGCTGTGTACACATTGCTGTTTGCACTTGGCATTACCCTTTGTCTCTGGCGCATTTTAGTGACCACTTGTTTACGGATCAAGAGATTCTCTTTCTCAATATCATTTTCTGCCAAAACTATATCACTGTTGTTTTTGTGTAATGCAAATTACATGGCTGCAATGTGAGTCATCGAGCTTTGGATAACTTAAAATTAGACATTTTGTTTCACTTGCTCTTCAATCTTGAAAGTTGGGAATAGCATCCTTGTTCACTGAAACAAAACACATTTATTTTACAACCTTGTGGATGTGGTTGACTTGATCCCAAAACATTTATATAATATCTTATGATTGGATCACCTGGGAACTTAATGCAATAATACCAGGTCTGACAGGGCCTGAGATGATTTAAACTTGTGTATTCAGTAGGGTGACCATACGGGCCATTTTTACGGGACGCGTCCTTGCCAGGATTTATATATTGCCTCAAATATCCAGGTTTTGGCTGTTTGCACTGTGCAGCTCGATCATTGCATGATATTCATGAGAGCTATAGAGAGCATTGCAGATGGCTCCTCTTTTGAATCGCTCTCGCGGTACTTTGGTGTCATTCAATGATTGGTGCACAGCGAGCTTCAAGTCGAACAAACGAACAAACAAACACATGCACATTTGTATCGCTTTGATCATTCTCTGAAGATCTCACCTTCTCACGTGCCACAATTGGTTCGATTATATACAACACCTGCGTGTTATTTGTCAAACTACTTTGGATGTTTTAGGCAATATAAAAATCCTGGCCAGGACGTGTCACGTATAAATGGCACATATGGCCACCCTAGTATTCAGGTCAAATGCTTAATCAAACTCATACCAATGCACACACATTTTTGGTTTGTGACAAAGAGAGTTTGGAAAAATAACATCTTTCAGTTTGTGAAGTGGATCGTTTATACAAATACAGAAAGAGCGTCAAGTGAACAGAGCATACAATACCTATAAAGCCAGCTGGCAAAACCTAACATTCCAAATGCTTAAAGATATCCAACTGAAGATAATGTTACCTTGCAACTTGCTTGAGATTCCAGCAACCTGAGCAGCAAAGTCTATTTTATTCCATAAGATAAAAATGACATTCCGGTGGAATATTTGGCCTAACTTTGATCATTCGTTGATATAAAGTAGAAAGCTGTGGATAACTTTTAGAGTTTCATATTTGCCCTGGTTAGCCACAGCTAACCACACATTGTGCTCTGAAGTTACCATCAAGGAACAGATGTTTATCCCCAACATTGAAAATATATCAGGTCCAGGTGGCTGAAGCAAAGTAATCCCTCTGTGATTCCACTAATGTGTGACTTCAACAGGTGACTTTCAGTTTACTACATTGATAAGGTGAGAAAAATGATACCCACTTCAAGTTTGTAGAGTAAGGGTATAGATGTAACAAAAATATTGCTTCAAAAGGCAAAAACAATGTATTATTTAATTGCTGGTAATTTGGGAACTACAGAAACATTAACTCTGGCTAATATTTTTCAGAATAGATAGTTGGTGGAGTTCACATCTTAATTTGTAGAACTTCTAGCTATTCAGTGGGCAGATTCATTTGTCACTGAGAAAGGCAAAGCACTGTAACAGTCTGGATTTAGATAGTGGACTACAATGAGCCAGAGTGTGTTAAAGCCGCATATTAGCGTGACTGTGATTTGGCCACAGGTAAACACTGCCATAACACATCCCATGTGAAATTGCTTTAATGTTATAGTTTTTTTTTATTTATTTATTTTTTTTATCTGCATCACAATTCATGGCATTGTTGAGGTGACTGGCTCAAGCAAAAACTTCTATGGGTCCCTTGAGCAAAGATCCAGGTTCTACAGACCCTTGGCTTAGTCTTAAGAGTGGCAAAGTGTAAATCTGATGCTTGCTGCAGTTTTTTTTTTAGTCCTCAGTGAAGTTTCTGCCAATCCACATTCACACTCAGTGGTGATGGTGGAACTGGGCTTCCTTTTTTTCCAGGCCACACTAAGAATTAGGAGACATAAAGCGTACACAAGGAACACCTCTGTGAATGATGGACCACTTACGCTTTACACTGTTCCATTATGTCTTTCCAGAAGGTGCCCTATTTTCTATACTAATGCTTTTCCAAGTGGGAATAAATAGGTTCTTTCTTAGAATTTTTAGTATTTTTTTTCCCCAAGTTTCTACCTTCCCTTGTTTTCTGTAATATACTTTAATATATGCATTGATCATTTATGGCTATATATTAATACATAAAATATAGCAATGAAGACAAACTGCACTGCATTTTTACATGTAATAACTTTATTGAAACACTCAATTAATTTCTCTTTCAAGAGTCAACACTTGGGTTTACATAAAGCTGAACACATATTATCCCACTTTATTGTTTTAGTTACACATTTCATAGTGAAAATATGTGAGATGATATAAGAAAAAAGTATTTACTAAAAACAAATATTAAAAAAAAATGGATTTTTGTACAATGGGGTGCCTGGATTTTTGTACAACTGGGAGGACAGATTTGACATATATATTACTACAAATACATGGGTATATATCACAGTTAATATATTTCTCATAGTTGAGTACATGTATTGAACATACGTGTTCCTATGTAAATGTGAATATACAGTATAGTACGTATATGCTCAAATATATTTATACACAATACTGTATTTTATTACATGTACATTTATATATTATAAAGGGTATTGCTAAATATAAAATTACATACATTATGATATTTAAGTAAATATATTGTCATATTTTTCAATATATGAAGAGCTGCAATATTAATATATATAAAAAATTCTATGTTCTTTGTATAAGTGTTGAGCTTGTCCTTTGATTGTTTCCAGGTCACTTGTTTTCATTTCTATGTCTGGAGATAGCCAGGTTCTCTGCCAGATGTCATAGGCCTTCTCAGACGGCTGCAGAACCTTCACTCTGCCAAAAGCTCTTCATGTGGTTGGCTCTAACTTCCAAGAAAGATGAACAGGCCCATAATGTGGCCACAGAGTGACCGTCAGTGCACCACTACTGCGGTTGGGGGGATCTCACTGTGAGCGATTCAGGAAAGAGGAGTTTTAAGGAAATGTTTTTGACAGCCCCTTAAACAAATACAGTAAGGCAAAAACCATGGTACACATTCACTGATATTTATTTTTTCCCCCCGAGTGAAACTGGATCTCTTTTCAAATGAGAGACTTATTTCCATTCTGCACCTATCAATTTCTACTGAAGGATTAAACTGTTTTCTCTGTTCTTCTTCCAGTTACAAAACCTCGGCAGACAAATATAGTTCTCAATGCCCTTTTACTGGCAATGAATTCATTTTATTTAGCTCTTCGTGTCTGGGATGTTAGTGTGTTCAAAGCATCTGCTTGTCTAACCTTTGAGCAGAGTGTAGTCTTTGCTTTCTTTATTCTATGGTTTTAGTCCATTAAATTAGTTAGTGTTTCTATATTTTTCACTGCCAACCAATAAATGACAATTCCAAATAAAGATTTGTATTTTTTTTTTCTGAATCATCTCTCAACAGTAAAATATGCTAGAGCGTGACATCTCCATGCAAAAGTGCCTGTTTCAGGGTCCTGTTTCACCACCAGTGCTTAAACGTTAGTACTTAGCCTAGCAGCGTAAATTGAAAATAAGGGGGCTTCTACACAGGGTATGTTTTCTCCTTACTGATTCCAAGTGCAATTGTTCCTGGGAACCCGTCATCCCCGCAGCATTGGTGACTTGACTCTACCCAACTCCAGGGCATTTGCATTTATCTTGCTTTATCACAAACGTGCACAGCGTGCATGACAGAAAACGCAACACGGGTCAGTATATTTTGGTTTAAGTTTTTTTATTATTTTGGTGCAAGACATTTGCATTTTTGTGCTTTCTGCTGCTCTCAATCTCTTTTGAGGAAACAACTAGTTGTTCTGTCTGCACTCACTCTGAACAATTACGCTGCACACCTACTCTTACTCATGTGTTCACGCTCTAAGGTAAATTATCACCACTTTCATCCCCTAAATGTGTTCCACTGAACTAAAGACATCATCATCATCTAAAATGCATGCACAGTTTATTTTACTGCCTCAACAAGTGTGGACCCTAGTCTGAAACTGCATTCAAGTTCAATTGTTTATGCCCTTTTAATTGCAAACTTCCCTCCATCTCATGGACTGGGATGTCTGTCATTGTTTACATTGAACAAGTGCACACTACTGGTGAAACCTGTGCAATTGATTAAAAAAAGAATACCCTAAGCCCTAATTCTCTATGGAGCTGATTTATTAAAATTGAGGAGACATGGGTCTGTCCATATAATTTCCCACATCTACTTGTGGAACACACTTCAAAATGGCAATGGGGATTCCCCTGAGTCTGCTTCGGGAAGTTCACAAGAGCCCTAAAAGTGCAGCAAGAACACATCCTCAGTTGCTTTCACATTCATGCAAATCGCACCACAGTTCCATTGGATCTGAACTCGGACCACCTCCTACAGGTAGTCTTGGGTACAGTACCGTGGTGTGCTCCCCGTGTCCACGTGACAGCTTTCTTGTTTTTCATGTGAACCATGTTCTATTTCAAATGTAATTGCCATTGTGAAAGCACCCAAAGTTACTGCAAAAATCTACTAAAGTTTTGTGTGTTGCAACAATAATCATTAATAAGTCTCCCGAAACACTCTTTCCATTTGCCATTACTCAAACTAACACATTGTCCTCCGCATTACTGGTGCATGCCACGCATGTTTCATGTTTATCAAAAATACAGTATGTTCTGTTTTAAGACATTCTTGTTACAGCTTATTTTGTCAATTTCAGTAGTGTCTATAGATAGATGGAGTGGATCGATCAATTGATTGATGGAAAAACTAATGAACAGGGTCAGAAAGATCTTTTTTTTTTTTTTTTACTGTATATTGTGTTCAGTAACATACCATCCAGTTTTTGCGTTGTTTTGTTATCAACAGAGAACATGCGTAAAAAAAGTTTGCGAAATTTGCTGTCTCCAGTATGGAAGCCCGTTCCCACCACTTTGAGAAAAAGTATAATTCTGTAAGTCATAATAATGAGATACTTTCTCATGATTATGACTTAATATCTCGTTATATTGAGAAACATTCTTGTAATAATGACTTAGTTTCTCATAATAATGAGAATCTTTCTCATAATAATGACTTAGTTTCTCATAATAATGACTTATTTTCTCATTAAATTGAGAAACTTTCTCATAATAATGATTTACTATGTCATAATAATGAGAAACTTTCTCATAATTATGCCTTAGTATCTCATAATAATGAGAAAATTTCTCATAATTATGAGTTAATATAATATTCAGGGGGAAAAAAATTGCATACATAAGAAACTTTCTCGAAATAATGAAACTTTCTCGTAATAATGAGGAACTTTCTCGAAATAATGAGAAACTTTTCGTAATAACGAGAAACTTTCTCGAAATAATGAGAAACTTTCTTGTAATATTGACTTAGTTTCTCATAATAATAACTTAGTTTCTCGTAATAATGACTTAGTTTCTTGTAATAATGAGAAACTTTCTCGTAATAATGAAAAACTTTCTCGTAATAATGAGAAACCTTCTCGAAATAATGAGAAACTTTCTCATAATATTGACTTAGTTTCTCGTAATAATGAGAAACTTTCTCGAAATAATGAGAAACTTTCTCGTAAAATTGACTTAGTTTCTCATAATAATGACTTAGTTTCTCGTAATAATGACTTACTATGCCATAATAATGAGAACCTTTCTCATAATTATGCCGTAGTATCTCATAATAATGAGAAAATTTCTCATAATTATGAGTTAATATATTATAATATTCAGGGGAAAAAATCTTATACATAAAGAGAAACTCAAAATAATGAGAAACTTTCTCGTAATAATGAGAAACTTTCTCGAAATAATGAGAAACTTTCTCATAAAATTGACTTAGTTTCTCATAATCATGACTTATTTTCTCAAAATAATGACTTAGTTTCTCGTAATAATGAGAAACTTTCTCGTAATAATGACAGTTTCTCGTAATAATGAGAATCTTTCTCAAAATAATGAGAAACTTTCTCGTAATAATGGCTTAGTTTCTCATAATAATGATTTAGTTTTTCATAATAATGAGAAACTTTCTTGTAATATTGACAGTTTCTCATAATAATGACTTAGTTTCTCGTAATAATGAGAAACTTTCTCATAATTATGCCTTAGTATCTCATAATAATGAGAAAATTTCTCATAATTATGAGTTAATATATTATAATATTCAGGGGAAAAAAATCTTATACATAAAGAGAAACTTTCTCAAAATAATGAGAAACTTTCTCGTAATAATGACTTAGTTTCTCGTAATAATGAGAATCTTTCACGAAATAATGAGAAAATTTCTCGTAATAATGGCTTAGTTTCTCATAATAATGACTTAGTTTCTCGTAATAATGAGAATCTTTCTCGAAATAATGAGAAACTTTCTCGTAATAATGACTTAACATCGCGTAATAATGAGAAACTTTCTCGAAATAATTACTTATTTTCTCAAAATAATTACTTTTCTCATAATAATGACCTAACATCTCGTAATAACAAGAAACTTTCTCGAAATAATGACTTAACATCTCGAAATAATGAGAAACTTTCTCAAAATGATGACTTAAAGGTGCACTGTGTAATATTTAAGATGATCTATAGACAGAAATGCAATATAATATACATAACTACGTTTTCAGAGGAGTATAAAGACCTTACATAATGAATCGTTATGTTTTTATTACCTTAGAATGAGCAATTTATATCTACATACACCGCGGGTCCCTTTACATGGAAATCACCACCATGTTTCTACAGTAGCCCTAAACGGACAAACTGCTCTACAGAGCACGTTTCATCACTATGTTGTTCTTGAGAAAAAACACTGACATAATGATGAAGTAACAGTAATATTTGCAATGACATCAGTTTATTGAATAATTAAGTAAATATAATTCCTTAATTTACCTTTGTAAAGAAACCTCATTTCTCTCTGCGGCCTCAGACGACGGCATCTTAGCCCTGTATCGGCCACCGTAGCTTCTCTAAAAGGAGGGGTGAACAGGGGACTGAGCCGTTGGATGAAATTCGCAACCTCAACTGCTAGATGCCACTAAAATCTACACACTGCACCTTTAATCCACGCATGCGCAACACAAGAGTGACGGCAGCGACATCTGTTGGTCAAAGCCATGCAGGAACACCACAAACATCGCTCTGTTCTGTAATCTAAAGTGTATAATCTGTCATTAAATAATGATTTCAGATTAATTATCTGCACATAGTCTTGTTAATTTGTAGCACTTACCAACAAGTTACTCTGCCAGACAATAGTTCATGGCTTCAAACAGACATAGAGGAATATATTCCAACAAAAAATCACATGCGTTTTATGAAGAAATGAACACCATTACACATATAAACTTACTGAATAGATGTTCATTTCGATGATTTGTTAGTTTGATTAGTTGTCATTTTCATGCATCACATGCATACGCCAACAATGTTTATACAGTAGCCCAATCTCATCTCGCTTGCACAAAGCATAGTTGTTCGTTACCACGGCAACTGCTTGGTCTTCAGCATCCCACACCGCTTCTTGCAGGACATGTGAACGTGAAAAATGCTTAATGTGGCTTAAAGTAAATGACAAATTCAGGATACAATATTATTGATCATGCATACAGGCAAGCATAAGAGCCCAGAATTTGAACACAACACCCAAAGTTGCACGTTAACCGTTTTCCTATAGAAAACCGTTATAGAAAATGCATAAGCATTGCTGTTTTGCATTGCATTCATATTTTGGGTCCACCTGAATGCCTGTATATACAGTATGCATGATCTTTAAGTTGTGTCGTGAATTTGGTTCAATCTGTCTTGTACTTTAAGCCACGTTAAGCATTTTTCACTTTAAGCATTTGTCCTGCAAGAAGCGGAACACTGAAGACCAAGCGGTTGCCGTGGTAACAAACAACGACGCTTTGTGCTTTTGAAATGAGATGGCTGTATGAACATTGTATGCATGTGATGCATGAAAGGGACAGCTAATAAAACTAAAATAAACATCTATAAATTAAGTTTATATGTGTAATGACTTTCATTTCTTCATAAAATGCCTGGATTTCTTAACTGAAATAGTCTGGAAAGTTTGAAGCCATAACTATCTGGCAGAGTAACTTGGTAAGTGCTACAAATTAACAAGACTACATGCAGATAATTTATCTGAAATCGTTAATTTGTTCTGTATATTAACCTTAGATTACAGAACAAAGCCAACAGATGTCGCTAGCGTGCCATCACGTTGCGTTGCGTTACGCATGCGTGGATTAAGTCGTTATTTCAAGAAAGTTTCTCATTATTACGAGAAATTAAGTCATTATTATGAGAAACTAAGTCATTATTACGAGAAAGTTTCTCAATATAACAAGATACTAAGTCATAATCATGAGCAAGTTTCTTATTATTATGACTTACAGAATCATATTTTTTCTCAATTGTGGCGGAAACGGGCTTCCATACTCCAGCCTGTTTCCACCCAACTGGCCTTTTAATGATAAAAGTGTGCGTGATGATGTCATCACTAAAAAAACAAATTGTCACATAAGTTTTGGTGTATCGCCAAAAAAATAAAAAATAAATTCCCATACATGTTTCCATACATAATTTCACATAGGCTTTTTATATAGGCTAGTAGCCTGTTCTTCATCCATTTGAAACAAAACTTTATTATGCAGCCTATATAAAGACTTTAATACTCAAGATTTAACACAACTATACTTTCTAAATTGCCTAAATGTCAAAATTAATACAATAACTACATCAAATATCTTTATAGTATATATATATCTTTATATATATATATATATATAATATAATCTTTAAATATCTCATTAGTTACAAATGACCTGCTCTTATCATCTGATTGTGGTTGTATCTCTCTATTAGTGCTACTAGTGGTGCGTTCAATACTACCGACCACAACATTCTTTTGAATAGACTACAAAACTTAGTTGGCATTAGTGGAAGTGCATTAGCATGGTTCAAATCGTACTTATCTGACCGCCATCAGTTTGTAGCAGTGAATGAAGAGGTATCATATCGATCACAAGTGCAGTATGGAGTACCTCAAGGCTCAGTACTAGGGCCGTTACTTTTCACGCTTTACATGTTACCCTTAGGAAATATCATCAGGAAACACGGTGTTAGCTTTCACTGTTATGCTGATGATACTCAGCTCTATATTTCTTCGTGGCCCGGCGAAACACACCAAATTGAGAAACTAACGGAATGCATAGTCGATATAAAAAACTGGATGACGAGTAATTTCTTACTGCTAAATTCTGAAAAAACAGAGGTGTTAATTATCGGACCTAAAACCCCCACATGTAATTTGAATTTGAATTTGAATTTATTAAGGGAAAGCCCCTTGAGATGCTTCATCTCATTTTCAAGGGGGACCCAATAGCACACACATAAAACAATACAAGATGACACTCAAGTAATGTACCAAAAAACAAAAACAAAAACAAAAACACCCTAAACAGACAAACAACAGCTCACTACCCTATTCACCCACCCACAGTCTACAACTATAAACAAAAGCATGTACATGCAAAAAAACATACATAGTAATAACTTAGAACACTGTCTAACACTTGATGGATGCTCTGTAAATTCTTTGTCATCAGTTAGGAACCTAGGTGTGCTATTTGATAGCAATCTTTCCTTTGACAGCCATGTTTCTAGCATTTGTAAAACTGCATTTTTTCATCTTAAAAATATATCTAAATTGAGACCTATGCTCTCAAACTCAAATGCAGAAATGTTAATTCATGCATTTATGACCTCAAGGTTAGATTATTGTAATGCTTTATGGGGTGGCTGTTCTGCACGCTTAATAAACAAACTCCAGATGGTACAAAATGCAGCAGCTAGACTTCTTACTAGAACCAGGAAGTATGACCATATTAGCCCAGTTCTGTCAACACTGCACTGGCTCCCTAATAAACATCGTATAGATTTTAAAATATTGTTAATTACTTATAAAGCCCTGAATGGTTTAGCTCCTCAGTACTTGAGCGAGCTCTTATCGCATTATAGTCCTCCACGTCCACTATGTTCTCAAAACTCTGGCTACTTATTCGCCTCTAGCTTGCTTAGTTGGGGACACTTAATTTCCAGCGATATCGTCAACTTGATTGCACAGATACTATTTAAACTGAACTGAGCTGGATGATGACATCATTGAATTCAATAATGAAATGCCTTTAACTGAAAATTGAGTGTTTAATCTTGTCATTTTACATTATTGACATTATTTTCCTATTTTGATACTGGAAAGTTGCTTTGACACAATCGGTATTGTTAAAAGCGATATATAAATAAAGGTGACTTGACTTGACTTGATTGTGTTGGATATATTTTGTTCCTTTGTGCAGTGGCTCAGGGGCCCGTTTCAGAAAGGAGGTTAAGTGAAAACTCTGAGTATGTTAACCCTGAAATGAGGGAAACTCTGGGTTTTCCGCTTCAAAATGGGAGGTTTGTCAAACCCGGGAAAGCAGGGTAAGTCAAGCCTGTTTCTGAAAGATAGGTAACTTATATTCAGAGTCAGTTACCGTGGTAACTTACTCTGTGAACCTAACCTGGTCGGGAGCAGGTTTTCTTCGGTAAACCCAGAGTTTCTTTCCGTCTCCTCCCCCTTTTTAAAGTGTAAGCGATGTTTTAATACCTCATTCATTCAAGCTGCAAAATTGATTTTCTTGCTGAGTATTTTTGTCTTATTTCAAGTACAAATATTTAAAAATTCTTAAGTTAAGATGCATTTTCTATAGATCAAAAATGATCTAGATATTTAGTCATGTTAAGATATAAAATTGTTCTCCATAGGGTAAGAAAAATAATCTTAATGCAAACGGAAACAAGAATAGGCTATTTTTAATTTCTCACCCCATTGCCAGATAATTTGCAAAAAAAAAAAAAAAAAAATCACTTAAATTATTTTTTTCCCTTCATGGAAACAAGACTAAATACCTTATATTATTTATTTTTATTTTATTCAGTTTTTTTTTTTTTTTACACCAGATTCATGTGCATATTTATTTGAGTGGTACCATTTTAAATGGTAGTTTTCTTCAAAACATTGGAGATGCAGAGCACATTATAAGTCCTGTATTCAGATTTTAAGGAAAGTGGGCTTCGCTCTCACGCTCTTTCTGAGAATTTTTTCCTGGGCAAAACCCGTCAAAGAGGAGGATCACAGGACTGTAGGTCAGTGCTGTAGAAATCGGTTTAAATGAGGCTAATCTGATAAATGACTTTTACTTGATAAATCTCTCTGTGACCTCTGGAAGTAACCCAATAATCAGAATTTCCACTGTGGTTGGATGCATTGATGACAAGCATATCCCTACCATTGCACCTTCTGAAAATGAAACTGATTACTGTATGGAATGGAAGGATGCCAGATGGAGGGGTAGTAGCCTACGAGTTGTCGTAACCACCACCACAGCTGTTAAATAAACACAAATTATTCACAATTTTTTTGGTCATCTTTATTTCCTAATACAAAGCAAAATTTATTCTTTTTACTTTTGGATTTTAGAATTCTTCTGATACTTGACCATTTCCTCTTCATCTGTCAGTGGTGCTGGTGCAGGTTCTCTCCCCTTTTTGGGAGCCTCTGCCTTCTTGCTGTTGACAAGTCAGTAGTCAATTTTATTTCTCTAATTAAGAAATGTAACAGGTTGGATTAGAGAATATTTAATTATGTGAAACGAGTGTTAGACTATGTGGAAGAAGCTGCAGTGCATTGAAATAGGCATTGAATGATATTTAATGTCAAATGTTTGTAAAGTCATTTAGCCCACACCCATGAACCTTTCATGCTTTACCTTGATTGAATTGTGTTTTTATTCTTCATTTTTAGCTGCTGCCACGTTCTTGTTTCTTTTTTCTGTCTTTTTCCTTTTTTTTTTGTTTTTTGGCCATGGGATACCATTAAAATTAATATTAGTTCAATAATTTACAGTTTTCACCTCTGATATTATAACAGTTATTAAGTTATTGACAGTTATTAAGAATTATGCTGCCTTCACGTGCTATCAGAAATTTCATATTTCCAACTTATGAAGTTGTGATTACGAGCTTTTTGTATTCAAGTGCTTAAACGTCAGAAAGAATAAAATATAGCATCCAATTGGTTGACAATCATATAAACATTCACCGCGATGCATGCAATTTGCTGACAATTCTGTAATTTCGGTCAAATACATGCTTATTTCAAAACATACAATATGCTTCGAATGATCGTTCATATGCAGCCTATAAAAACACTACTTTAACGACAAGACAAAAGGATGTAGTTGTTGTGAGAACAGCACTGACAGCAGCAAGTCCCCTCCACATGTTTAAAGCTTATGACCCGCCCAACTCGGAAACTCTATCAAAATTATTTCCAAATTTCCCAGTAGTAAATACGACTTGAGAGGCCGTTCACGTCCAATTTCTGATTAGGAAACTCGTATTTACTACGCATTTATAATTACGATAGCACGTGAAGGCAGCATTAAACTTACGCATTGATGGAAGTACGTGCGCAGACGTATTTTTGGCGGGAGCTGTTGCCATGGTGAATAGTAATTTCGGAGCTCCACTGAACATGACTTTTCATAGTCGTGGTGCATGCGCTAAACTCAGAGTCAGCCCACTTAGAGTTGAATAAACTAACACAATTCAGCCGTTCTGAAACTGAAAACTCTTGTTGGTTGAACCTCCTTGTTGAAACGGGCCCCAGGAGATGAGGTTTTGAGTCTGTATAAATGTCAACAAGCTGAAAAAATAAAACCAAGTTTTTTGAGATAATGTAATCTTGTTAAAACTGATTTCATAAAATTGGTATAGAAAAAAGTATCGTTCAGGAAACGGTATCGAACTCAAGGTATCGTATCAAAAGTTTTTGAATGATACCTAGCGCTAGTTCTGAGTCTCCGGCCTGCAAGGGTGAGACACTAGCGGATACACTCATTCTGATTCTCCCATCCTGAGAGACAGAACCATCGACATTCTGAGCCACTAGCCAAACCAATAAACAAACACAGACCGGAAGTTAACTTTGGGTGTGCGCCCGATGAAACTGTCTATAGGCTAATTCTGTCATGTGACACCACATTATTTGCGTTATAGCCCCTTTTCTTGACAAAAAGTGTTTCCAAGCAAAATTTTTTTGACATTTGAAGTATCGATATAGAATTTATGCACTAAAGTTAAATGGAAAAAGATTGTGTCGACGGCATGGAAATGACATTTCCAACAGCTATATCGGTAAAAATTTTGAAGGGCTAAATATTTTACCGCAAAAAATCATTGGATGGAAACCTCAGTGTTTTGCAATAACTTATTTTCATGACCAAATTTTAGATTCCTTAATCCTGGTCCCCAAACTAGAGTGTGACCAATATTTGAAATTGAAATTGCATTGTAATATTTGTAAGTATTTGTCAAGAACATAGAAAGATTGTTCAAAGCAGAGAGAGAGATTTGACTTTTTCCTTAGATAAGACAATGACATTATTGTTCACTGTTAAGATGAATGAATGATCCTCTAAATAAATGAACAAAACAGTGCACAGTAAATATTTTTCAATATTTTTTTCATGTTAATGATTGGACTACATGGTGTAATTACTGTATATCAGACAGACATCCAAAAATGTCTTGATTAATGCAAAATTACATGGATGAAAACAAACCCGGTAACACTTAGTATACATATAACTAGAATACATATAACTACTGTTCAGTGCTTTGATACAATCTGTATTGTTAAAAGCGCTATATAAATAAAGGTGACTTGACTTGACTAGAATATTAGCCATTTATTAGTAGTAATTAAGCACATATTAATGCCTTATTCTATATGACCTTATTCTACATCCCTAAACCTACCCAATACCTAAACTTAACAACTACCTTACTAACTATTAATAAGCAGCAAATGAGGAACTTATTGAGGGAAAAGTCGTAGTTAATAGTGAATAAGTGTTCCCTATTCTAAAGTGTTACCACAAACCCATATGAATCCATGTCAAGTTAGAGGAGTCTGTCATGGGAATGCTGATGCAGTGTCAGAAGCTTTTTGTCATGTTTGTATGGATTTCAGTGGCAGGCCATGCATTTCACACCTAGGCCTTCAGTGGGGTCCTACATGAATTAATTCACCTCTTAATACCATCATAATGATGCTACGGCTATAGAAACCATAAATATTACACAGAAATGCAGTATAACAGGGCACTGCATCACAGACAGATATCTCATGTAGCGAGAATGAATGCTATTACTAAAGCAAGAAACCCAAGGTATCCGACACTCCATAGACAGCAACACAGCTGAAATGTTCCCAGGTCCAGAAACGTAGTAAATACATCGGTAAAATAGTCCATGTGACATCAGTGGCTCAACTTCAGTTTTGCGATGCTACGAGATTACTTTTTTTTTGAGCAAAGTAAACAAAAATAATTTACTCAACCATTCTTCTCCCCCGAGTTACATCTTCTGCCATTTTGGAGAGTACCTCAGAACATATTTCACGTAATCAGCGTTGTTTACGTTAAGGGGGAAAGTGCAAGCATGAACGTAATCTGCGTATTAAGCGTTATTTACGCTTAGGGGAAAGCGTGCAAATGCGTTGTGATACTCTCTAAATTCTATCTGATTTCATCAAAAACATCTTAATTTGTGTTCCGAAGATGAACGAAGGTCTTATGGGTTTGGAACGACATGAGGGTGAGTAATTAATTACAGAATTTTCATTTTGGGGTGAACTAACCCTTTAACACAATTCAACAAGTTGCCACAGCTGCCCAATGCACATCATCTCTGGCTGAAGCATTAACCTAACAAAATGACACAAATACAGTACACCCGATGTTCTTACAGACATTTATTAACTCAAACATATTTATACCTTACAGATAAGGTGCTGCAGCTGGGAGGAAAAGACCAGTTAATACAGCTCGACTCGGAAACTGAGATATTCTTATGTAAACTTAAACGTGGCTTTATATCTTGCAAATAACATCAGAATACAATGCATAAAGTGATAAAAACTCAAAAGTGAAATTTAACCTACCATACTCATAGTGATTTTTCATCTTCACGATGAGTCTTTCACAGAGCCGGTGCCGAGGAGGTGTGTGGTTGTTTTTCACGGTCATTTAGTACTATTGTATTTAGATTTACAGAATGCAAATATTTTTCAGAATGCACTGAAAATCTACAATAACACACTGTACACAGCATATACGGTAAGAAACCTGAGAAACAGTAATAATACTGTGAAAACAAAAATGATTTACAGTGATGCTGTTTGCTAGCTTTGACTAGTACGCTCTCTGACCATCCAATGAAAGGATGAGAAAATGCCGACGTTATCGTAAGCCTGTTAGATGGCCCGGTGCTGCCAAGTCGAAATCTGATTGGTTAACGCAACATTTTCATTGCCATTGATTTTATGCTACAGACGCCTGCACTGTTGATTCTGAAGGCCTTGGGCAGATTTCTTTGACCCTGGCAACACGATTGCTGAAATATGATTGGATAAAAGCGCTAATAAAAACATACACTACTGGAAGCAGCACAATCAAGTATAAAGCTATGAAATAAAGAGAATAGACTACTGGAAATAATTTAATACACATTTATGGAAAAATATATGAAAACTAAGTCAGTGATTCTGATAGTGTTTAGGCCAGCAGAGAAGGCTTTGCTGGCCCTAACGGCCCACCACTGATGGATTTACTCTTTGGAAAATGATAGTTTTGACATAAAATTGACAGAAGTGACAGAAATGTCTGTGTAAAGAGCTTGAGTGTGAAAGTCTGTGTGAAAACACATCATGATTAACTAATCTTTTTCTCTATTTGTTGAGAAGTGAGGGAATCCAAACCGAATATGATGATTCAGCATTTGCTCTGGCAGGATGTTAGAATAAGATTCATTCATTTTATGTCAAACCAGTTTAACAGCTTCACTGGCATCTGAATATGCAAGAAACTGTGACCTTCATGAAGTGATTTCTTTCTGAAAGAATTGCTTACTAAGGGGCTGATATGTGTTACAGAGGAAGGCAATATATGAGGCTTATTTTGGTAGGTCTCCACTCTCTCTACAGAGAGAGCACTGCTTGACCACAGTCTCGCTTTGGACTGCAAACACCAGGCACAAAACATACATTCATGTAGATGCCCATGAAATGGAATAAAACAAACAGAAAACAAGAACTTCCCTTCATTTGTTTGGTTTCTTCAACTATGAATTTTTACTCTTGGCAGTGAACATACAGTGCATCCAGAAAGTATTCACAGCGCTTCACTTTTTCCACATTTTGTTACGTATATTAGAGCCTTATTCCAAAAAAATGGATTAAATTCATTATTTTCCTCAAAATTCTACAAACAATACCCCACAATGACAACATGAAAAAAGTTTTTTTGAAATCTTTGCAAATTTATTAACAATAAAAAACGAAAAAAATCAGAGTATAGAGCAGGGGTGCCCAATCCTGCTCCTGGCGATCGACTGTCCTGCAAAGTTCAGCTCCAAATCTAATCAAACACACCTGCCCTTTAATTTTCAAGCGATCCTGAAGACCTTAATAGTTGCTTCAGGTGTGTTTGATTAGAGTTGGAGATGAACTTTGCAGGACAGTCAATCGCCAGGAGCAGGATTGGGCACTCCTGGTATAGAGGGTATGGATGTGACGTCACAGTCAGCTGGAGTAACTGCGGTTCCACCCACTGAGTGGCAAAAAGACTGAACGGCAGCATTGGTTTTGAGTGTGAATGCTTTGAAAGAACACACAAAACACACATAAAACGAGAAAGAGCATTGTGATTGACTGTACAAATAGATTTGACAAGAAATCTGAGGTATATTTTTACAGACTGCCGAAAGCTACAGAAGAGAGAAGCAAATGAATCACTGCAATTCAAAGAAACAAATGGACTCGAGGCAGCGAAACACAGATTTGCAGTTATCTTGTAATGTCAATATGTTGAATTTTGTGGTAAAATCACCCTATATATTGTATTGTTGTATATTGTATTGACAACTCATCAATTAAATATTTACAATCTTATATTCTGCATAACTGGATGTTTTTAAATAAACTGATAAAACTGTTTTTGAGCTGGACGATATGACTAATATATAACACACACACACACACACATATATATATATATATATATATGTGTGTGTGTGCGTGTGTGTATATATATATATACACACACACACACACACACACACACACACACACACACACACAGGTGCATCTCAGAAAATTAGAATATGGTGAAAAAGTTAATTTTTTCTTGTAACATTTCAAAAAGTGAAACTTTCATATATTTTAGATTCATTACATGTAAAGTAAAACACTTAAAAAGTTTTTTTTTTGTTAGTTTTGATGATTAGAGCTTACAGCTAATGAAAGTCAAAAATCATTATCTCAAAATATTAGAATATTTCCTAAGATCAATCAAAAAAAGGATTTGCAAAACAGAAAAGTTCAAGTTCTTTAAAGTATGTTCATTTATGCACTCAATACATGGTCTGGGCTCCTTTAGCACAAATTCCAGCATCAGTGAGGTGTGGCATGGAAGTGATCACCCTGTGGCACTGCTGAGGCACTATTGAGCCTTCAGCTCATCTGGATTGTTGGATCGACTGTTTCTCATCTTTCTCTTGAAAATATACCATAGATTCCATATTGGGTTCAGGTCAGGCATGTTGGCTGGCCAATCAAGCACAGTAGTATCATGGTCAGCAAAGCACTTGGAAGTGGTTTTGGCACTGTGGGGAGGTACTAAAGTCCTGCTGGAAAAGGAAATCAGCATCTCCATAAAGCTTGTCAGCAGATGGAAGCATAAAGTGCTCTAAAATCTCCTGGTAGACGGCTGCATTGACTTTAGACTTGATAAAACACAATGGACCAACACCAGTAAACGTCACGGCACCCCAACTCATTCCTGACTTCAGAAACTTCACACTGGACTTCAAGTAGCTTGGATTCTGTGCCTCTCCAGTCTTCCTCCAGACTCCAGACCCTGATTTCCAAATGAAAAGCAAAATTTACTTTTATCTGAAAAGAGGGCTTTGGACCACTGAGCAACAGTCCAGTTCTTTTTCTCCTTAGCCCAGGTAAGATGCTTCTGACGATGTTTCTGTTTCAGAAGTGGCTTGGTAGCCCTTTTCCTGAAGATGTCTGAGCGTGGTGACTCTTGATGCACTGACTCCAGCTTCAGTTCACTCCTTGTGAAGCTCTCCCAAGTGTTTGAATCGGCTTTGCTTGACAGTATTCTCAAGCTTGCAGTCATCCTTGTTGTTTGTGCACATTTTCCTACCCAATTTCTTCCTTCCAGTCAACTTTGCATTTAATATCCTTTGATACAGCACTCCTTGAACAGCCACCCCTTTCAGTAATGACCCTCTGTGACTTACCCTCTTTGTGGAGGGCGTCAATGATCGTCTTCTGGACCATTGCCAAGTCAGCAGTGTTCCCCATTATTGTGGTTTCAAAGAACAAGAGATACCCAGAATTTATACTGTATGGATGGTCATTTATTGAAACTCAAATGTAAATATTCTAATATTTTGAGATACTGATTTTTGACTTTCATTAGCTGTAAGCTCTAATCATCAAAATTAAAACAAAAAAAACTTTTGAAGTGTTTTACTTTACATGTAATGAATCTAAAATATATGAAAGTTTCACTTTTTGAAATGTTACAAGAAAAAATGAACTTTTTCACCATATTCTAATTTTCTGAGATGCACCTGTGTGTGCACTGCAAAAAAGACCCTTCTTAAAACAAGCAAAATGCACTTAAATCTAGTTAAAGTGTACCAAAATCAAGCAAAAAAATCTGCCAATGGGGTAAGCAAAACCGACTTAAGAATTCTTGAAAGTAGCATAAATATCTAGTCAATAATAAATGCTACTGGATCTTAAAACTAGATACAAATTCTTAAAACCAGACTTTTTAGCTTTTTGTAAGAATTGAATAATAAATAAGTTAGTGAAAACTGCATTAAAAGTAGAATATTTGAACTTGAATCTAGTCACTAAAAATACTATTAGGTCTTAAAGCTAGACAAACATGCTTAAAATTAAACAGTTTTCACTTTTTATAAGCACTGAATAATAATAATTCTAGGAAAAATTGCATTAAAACTATATTATTTGAACTTAAATCTAGTCACTAAAAATACTGTTGGGTCTTAAAACTAGACAAACATGCTTAAAACTTAGCACTTTTCTCTTAAGCACTGAATTTTAATAATTCTAGGGGGGGGGGGGGGGGGGGCATTAAAACTAGAATATTTAACCTTAAATCCAGCTTATTTCGATTTTTAAGATCACACAAAAACCTAAAATAAGATGAAAATTCTCAAAATAAACATCCCCCTTACCCCCCCCCCACTTTAAATGAAGAAAAAATAACTTACTCAGCTTTGCTGAACTTTTATTAAAGAACATTCTCCAAAGTTCAGCCTTTTAAACAAATGGAGCATATAAAAGCAGGATAAACTGATTCCAAGGCTAATTTACATTTTTACAAAAAAAAAAAAAAATTCCTTGGCAGATTTACAGCAAATGATCTGCGTAAACACTATGCCTCAGTCTATCTGCATACACAACCTCAAACAGCAGTCATTTAAGCTTCAAACAGCAATTACTGAATCAATGTACTGCATTAAAAAGATAGTGATCCCAAAATGAAAATTCATACTCAAACCTTTATGTTCTTTCAATCCTGTATGAGTTTCTTTGTTCTGTTTAGTACAGAAGATATTTTGGAGAATGTCGGTAGCCAGACAGTTGATGGAAGCCATCGACTTCCATAGCATGAAAAAAAATAACTGTGAAAGTCAATGGCTACCATCAACTGTCCAGTTACCAACATTCTCCAAAATATCTTCTTCTGTAGTCAACAGAACAAATAAACTCAAACAAGTTTGAAACAACATAAGGGTGAGTAAATGAGGACAACTTTCATTTTTTGGTCAACTATGCCTTTAATGTATGGCAGATTCACAAGTGAACATTTTTCTCGTAAACAAATGGGGTATAGCAAAACAAGATGAACAGTCCAAAACTAAGACTGACTAACTAAACTAACTAAAGCGTTTTCTTAAAAAAAACAAAACAAAAAAAACACTGGCACAGAACGACACTGTAACCTCAAACAGTAGTCCCATAAGTTACAAACAGTAATTACTCAAATGTATTGTATTATTGTATGTCAGAGACATGAAACTGCTGAAAATGGGGAAAAAAAACTAACCGCACAAATTAAGTGCAAATGAAAGAAGAAAAAAACAAACAAACAAACAAAAAAAACACTGCAGCTGTCTCACAGCCTCAGACATACAACATGTTTGAAACAGTAATTAGTCAACAAACATTCTCCATTCTTGAATGGCCTTTTTGTACGAGGGGGTTGCATCCTGCTCGTGGATGGCATCTCTCAGAACTTGTGTTTGCAACACAGACAAAAGTGTTGCAAGACACTTTGGATATGCGAGATGGAATGCATAGTAATAGGCCAGGAGGTAGAGAGGCCCCTCGTAGAGCAAGTCTTTGTCAAATGTTAGAACTGGGGTTGTACCTACAACCACCATGCAGTTCTCCTCACCAACCAGCAAGACAGGGGTGGAAAATGCACGTCTGTGGATGTAGGTATCTGGATCCTCTGAAGGCTAGAAAAACAAATATAAAAAATACAGAATTTAGATTACACGCACAGCTAAAATCAAAATATGATCTGGGTCACCATTCACTTTTATAGAATTTTATTCCTACAATGGAAGTGAATGCTTACCCAGATCTGTTGGGTTATCAACATTGTTTAAAATATCTAACTTTTGTGTTCGGCAGAACAAAGGAAGGTATAGAGGTTCAAAACAACTTGTGGGCAAGTTAATGACAGAATTTAAATTTTTCTGTTAACTATCCCTTTAAGTTATTTTTTATGTTGCATGGCCAATTTTACATAGTGCAATTAGGATGGATTTAACCCAGTATTTTACTGAGAGTGTAGGCACCTGTTAATTTATCACTACTGAAGTAAAACTCACCGTCAGAACGTGGAAAAGAGCCTCACTGATTGGGACCTGTTTCTTTGGTGCTGTAGAGCCAGATGGGAAGAGCAGCGGCAGGGCAGTAAAAACAGCAATGGCATGTTCAACTAGTTAAGGAAAGGAAAGGAAAGGAAAGGGAAAAAAAAAAAAAAAGGCATTTATATCAATATCAGATAGTAGGTCTGTGGGTGTAATCTATACCATTGGTTTCTGATTCTGGAGACCCACTGCTCTGAACATTTTGCATGTCTCCTTTATTTAACAGACCTAATTCAGATCACAAGTTCATTAAAAGAGCTCCATGAACTGAATTAAGGAGCTGTTTACACAACATTGTTTTCAACTGAAAAACTTTTTTTGAATTGAAAACCACTGATCTATAACAAAGGTTCTCAACTCTGGCCCTTGAGAGCGGAGTTTAACTCCAACCTTGATCAAACTCACCAGCCTGTAGATTTCTAGTAGGACCTGAAAACAATGATTAGCTTGTTCAGGTGTGTTTGATTAGATTTGGCTGAACTGGACCTTGAGGGCCAGAGTTGAGAACCCTAGAATTAAATAAAGCTTTACCTCCATTTAATGTCCTTGGAGGCTTCATGACTTTCTTCATCACTCCATAAAACTGAACCTTGGAGTAGAAGGTCTCCCATCTGCTCTTCACCTCAGAAATGTATTGGCAATTGTCTGGCTCAATGATTCTCCGCAGTTCATCCATTGCCTGAAAGAATTATTCATTTAATATTAAAAAAAAAAAGTTTTTCCGTTTGCAGTTAGGCAGAGGATATGGGATATTTGTCAGTACATTATACATCTGTCTGAAGTATGCTTCTGTGTACCCACATGGTCCAGTTCTTTGAAGCAGGGGTATGCTTGCAAAAATTTTGTTGGTTTGTCTTGCTCCTTCAAAGCATTCGAGTCAATGAAATTTCTTCTGGACTGGAACTCCAGGTCTAATAGATGGGTTACAGCAGCTTTGTTTGGCTTCTTTGCTTTGTACATTTCTTGCAGAGTCCTGTAATATCTTGCCTGGGTTTTCTGGCTGTCAAAGCTGTTGTCTGGAGCATCAGCTACAATTTAGCCATAACATATAATTACTGTACAAAACGCACAAAATCAACAATTCGAGAATGTATTCTACATAAAAATAAGGAAGAATTAGGCTTACATATATTACCAAACATTATGTTATTTACAAAATACACTAATACATTTTGAAGTAAGATGTCCAGACGTGCCACTTCCTGAGGACACGTTCTGCACAGGATTTCTAAATTGACTAAAATAATCAGGTGTTGGTTGTTTGCGATCGGTGCAACCAATGCCTGGATATTTTAGGCAGCTTAGAAATCCTGTGCAGAACGTGTCCCCAGGAAGTGGCACGTCTGGCCATCTTATTTTAAAGTAAATTTTAATGTACTTACATGCTTCATCGATGCTATCATTTTCTTGCCGTGGGGTGCTTGATCTTGAGGGTGGTGACAGATTGACTGTTGATGCACTGGAATCAGCGTCATAGTCACTTGCCACTGCAGCAGGTGGTTCTCTGTCCTGACGTGGTCTTTTGGAAGGAGGCTGTTTGGCCTTCACGGGACTTCGGATATTTGAAAGTCGCTTCCGGAGCTTTTTGGCAACAGTGTCCTGTACAACAGAACAAAAGCATCAATGAATAATTCTGAAGCAATGTTAGCAGCAAAACAATGTTTTTTTTAAAATAATTAATTAAATGATGTCACTCACCCACTCATGCCTAGATCCAGTTGATTTATCTTTTATCATAGGGTAGTATTCCACTAACCGTTTTGCCATGGCAATAACTTCATATTTAGTGGGATATTTGTAGTCATCTGAAGACGCTCTTGCAATTGATATCATGTTTGTCATGGTATTTCGGATGAGCCGGCAGAACAGCTCCTTCGATAAGGACGCTGCTGCTCAAAGTATGTGCGTCTCATGTGTTGTAGTTCACTATCAGTGAAGAGAACATATTCTGGGCTGGGTAACTTTAAAAACTTTGAAGTGCTGGGGTCATCTTGTTTTGAACTGTCATTATGTTCGTCGTCTGCTGATGAACCTTGGACTTCAACAGGAATGGTGTGTCCCTAAAATACAAATATATACATTAATCAAACCAGATAAAGTAATTTATTTTATTCACAGAGTGTCTCATGTATGTATATATGTTATTCTTCAACCACACCAACTTGCATATAAATTATCTGTACTGAAATTATGCCCATTAACAGGTTAAAAATATCCAAAATACGTATTTGAAGTTAATTACCTGTTCTTCTTTATGAGCCAAAAGCCAAATGGCTTTGCGCCACAGGAAGTGCTCAGGACCAGGAAAGAGATCTCGGATATCCTCCCGTGAGAGAGTTGGTAAAATGTCTTCCCCAATGTTAGCAGCTTAGAACAAATGCAAATACATTAGTCAGTGTAACTCGGGTATACTTTGCGCGCAGAAGACTTCAGATATTGAAAAAATATAAACAAAAAAACAAAACAATATATATATATTTGTTTTGTTTTTTTCGTAACATGAACCTAACAGGGCAGAAATATTACAATGATAACACTTTAGAAATAGGGTTATATTTGTTAAAGGGGACATTGGATGCAAAATGCACTTTTACATGGTGTTTAAACTTAAATGTGTCTTAGCAGTGTGTGTACACAACCACCCTATAAGCATAACAATCCACCCAGTGCTCTTTTTTTAAATCCCCACAAATCATAAGCACTTTCTCAGAGCAAGCTGTTAACAAATTCTTGGAAAAGTGACATAACTTTGCCCAGGTCCCTCCCACAACTGTTGACAAACACTGATGTGGTGAGGACTGGAATTGAGAACCACTGCAGTATTAATTAATCTCGGTTCATGTTAGTTAATACAGATACAGTTGTTCATTGTTTGCTCATGTTATTTCACAGTGCATTAACTAACACAACTTTTGATTTTTGCATTAGTAAATGTTGAAATTAACATTAACTAAGATTAATAAATACTGTAGAATTGTTGTTCATTCTTAGTTTGTTAACAAATGAACCTTATTGTAAAGTTTTTTTGGGCCTACTATTAGGCCTACAACTATGAAATGGCTGTAGTGAAACAAACAAGCAATAACGATAATAGATCCTTAACACTTGACAGTTCTTTTTGTTAGCATCAGTAAAAAAATTAGGTATTATGAAAAAGCAATAAAGAGTTGTAATGCATTTTATAACATTGGCTGATGGCAGTAAAACCATCAGCCAATGTTATACATATGTTGGATAATGTTTTTGTTCATTATCCAATAATCAATATTAGTGTACACATTTAAATACAAACATTCTTAGTGCATATTGTAACATAAGGATCGATAAGTGCTAGAAATGTTCTGAAATAGTTGACTAATGTCACTGAATACAATAGTGAATGAATATTGTTATTGTCAACATCTTAAATGATAATGCCCTTCGATGATATCACAAAAAAAAGAACTCACGTTTGGATATTAAAAAATAAATAAAATACAAATAAATTTAGCACTTATTAGTACTACTAAGGACATGGAAAGCAAACTGGAAAATATTTATTTAACAGATCTCAAGAGAAAGAGACTGAACTTTGTAATATTCAGTTAACTTAATTTCATTCGATACAGGAACGTGTTTTTTCCCAGTAGGCAGCATTGCATATTCGATTACAATTCAATTGAGAATGAGAATGTGACGTAACTCCTCATTCTCTATTTCGAATACAATCTATTTCAAATTTCAATTACCATAATAAACAATTAAGCGATTTTAGAAATTACTAACCTTTAAGAGTGGAAATCGCAACCTCGTCGAGTCCATCCATGGCGAAAAACTGGCGGGAGGAGGAAGTGCCTTCGTCTCCTAACTGCACTTTGGCGCGATGATTACGCATGCGTCTTGACGTTAATGCGTCACAGGGTCAAAGCACTGTTGCACATTGCGCATGCTCAGCGCGCGTTTTCTAATTTCCTGTGGGTTTTTTTTTTTATGTGTTTGGTTTGGCGTGTAATAATAGTAGGGTTCCAGATGTAACTGAAAACTGCGGTTAAAAGAGACATTTGTCATCGATTTTATACTCAATATTTCTGCTGTTTTATTTCTTGGAGAAAAATGATTTGGCGCTGCGTCATTTGTTACGTATTTGTGGCTCTTACTCTTAAATCTTTGTTGAGTCACATTAATTTTGCACACAGTCGTAGTCCAGATTTCCGCCTGGTTTGTGGAATAGATGGATGCACTAAAGAGTACCGAGTCTACAACTCTTTTTGGTATCACGTCAGACGAACACATTCACAGTATCTAGACGGCGTGAGCGGGAGCAGATCACTTCGGAGAGAGAGATCAGTACACGAGGCATCCAGCAGCAATGTGTGGGCAGATAGTGGGCCTACATTGGTGGCTCAGGAAGCAGGGAACTCAGGTAACAGTCCGGATAATGGAATGACACTGAGAAACACTGTGGATCTACAACCCCCTCTTCCTGTTCCTGTGGAACATTTTGGTGATTTTGACACTAGCGAAACAGTGTTTTCTGGCTTAAACAGTAACTCCGTTTTGCCATTGCCTCAGAACCTGGAAATACAGGATGCAGATTCGAATCCCACTCTACTCATTCCAAACAGGCCTCCGGATGACTCGTGTTCTTCAAGCCTCCCCAAAGAAACCACGGTAAATGAATAACTTTTGATGTTATATTGTTACTATCATTTCACAGTCTTTTATATAATGCAATATTTTAGTTATGTTTTTTTTTTTGTCGTGTGTAGAATGATGAATTATCAAGTGATGATGTGCTGTCCAGACATGCCACTGCTGTTGTGATGACTGCTAGAGAGAAACATCATCTCTCACAGGTTAGTATCAATAAATATAAATCTTACAAATGTTCTGTTAATGTTGTTTATGTATGAATATACACACACACATAGTACTTGAATTTATTAGACAACCACCTAATGTAAGGTTTGTGCCACAGCTGCCCTAAACTAACTTTATTTTTGATTACCAAAATAAATTGTTTCTGTAATAGCTAATCCACCGGTATGTGTAAGCGCTTTAGTCACATAGGGCCGGTTTCCCGTACGGGGATTAAGCCTAGTCGTAGACTAAATGTCATTTTAAACCTGGATTTATTGAAGTAGCTTTCTCACACATGGATTACAATAGTCTCAGACTTGCACTAGTCTTGACTTAAACAATTGGATTTCTAGAAGTAGGATTAGACCTAATCCAGATCTAAATTAAGTCTTAAATTAAACCTGGTCAGAAGCAGGTTTAACCTCAGATTAAAAACTGCTTGCCTCAAGGCTCACGTCCACAGTAGCAAAAAATGGATTACCTTGACTATTTCAATGACAATCAGAGACCA